>JBBPTY010001314.1:0-10199 GCA_038094335.1 Tylopilus aff. striatulus | reverse complement strand
GTCCGTGTTGGGGGTGTCCGATGACAGGAGGGAGATGACACTGATGAGCTATGCGCGGCACGTGACGATCAGCCGGTGCAGTGAGAAATTCACAAGGGAGCCATACAATCGTCTCAACCGTATGAACGGGCATCCATCGTTCTCCGGCATCCTCATAGCCATACTGATCATCACCGGGAGCATGCTGACCACGAGGTGATAAGCATCGTATAGATGACTCTACATGTCTCTCACCAAGATCGATATGCAGACAACGCCATCGGGGTAGACTGTGACATGTCAACATTGGGCTGCATCTCTGCTCAAAGACAACTCAACTATTTGGATGCCACATCGGGGTGATGAACCTCATCTTTGGAGGTAGCAACGGATACTCGGGCGGAAAGGTCAATCGAGCCTTGAAGAAACCGCCCTCGCTAGATAGGATGGTAGATCAGCAGGAAGGTTACTTGAGAGACGGGGGAGGTATTCACTAGAGGGTGTCGGGCGGGCTTTCGAGGAGATCAACGAGGAGATACGACGCAGCAGTGACACAGGACTGACTCACCCGATTATCATGACGTCCCATTCGTACAGATTGTTATCATCGACGAGTCCTTTTCCCATAATTCTATCAGGAATCCGTTGAAGATCAACACCATGGAAGGAGGTTTCCCGTACCTGCGGAAAAGCCCTCTACGGGTCGTTTGGTGAGCTCTGTAAGCTGACGACGGAGGAGGAGAGAGTTGGACGACTGTGGTGCTGGCGAATGCGACATTAATGGGAGTGAACGATGAGAGAGCAAAAGGATGCGCCACTTGAGAGGAGGACCTTGCTAAACGTGATCGTGCGAATCACCGAGACCCGGGTCATCGTTCCGAGTAACCGATTTGCCCGTCCAACTCATTGCAAGGTATTGGCCCGCAGGGAGCATAGTTAATTTTTTTAAATGTGCCATGGGAAGCGGCAAAGCCGTCAAGATTCACAAAGTATAATCCACAAATGGTGCATTGAATACAGAGCAGCGATAATGTTAACATCTATGATTCGCGTCATTAGAATGAGAATGTTGGCTGGAAGTAGGTCCGCCATGCCGGCTACCATTGCCGGACTGGAACGTTCCCAGGCTAATTCCACTGGTTAGGAACAGCTGGTTCGGGGACTCAGCCACAGTTTCCTGTCTTGCAAACCGCTCCATGCCTAGTATCATGCGGCTTCCCTAGATACGACGTCATGGATGCATAAAGCCCAGAAATCAAGTGGGGCCTTACCGACATACTGGCCAGAGCGGTCGCCCAACTATCGAAATGTGAAATAGCCAGATATTAGTCCCGGCACAACGGGTTTACAAGAAATCACAGACTAAAAAACAGCGACTCCTCGCTCGTTGTAAAGGTTGCATGTAACAACGACCGTGGCAACCAAGACTACATCATGACGTAAGTAAAGAGGCTCCCCGCTGTCTAGACGAGTCCACCTACAGATAATCGCACCATACACCACAGTGTTATCACGAACCACGAGTGATACAAGGGGTGTCCTACCCCAACCTGCCCTGAGGGCAATTATATACTTGAACAGTGTCAAGGCTATAAGCGTGCAATGCACGACAAGTCCTAATATGCTGTGCAGCCCTCTTGTTGACAAAGGTCTACAATGGCGTGTGGAGCTGGGACTCACCTTTGCTTCACAGCATCTGGGTTCATCGCCTGCAGAAGGCACGTTCCATAATAACCTGTCAGTGGGTCATCTCCCAGACTTAATATTCTCATTGTCCCCCCAAGCTCTGCCAAAATCAAAATCGCCAGCAGGAATGCAACCTTCTTAGATCGGTTATATAGAGCAAATACTATCATTGTCAGTATCCACCTTCAAATTCCCACGAAGCAATCGGGCTCACTTACCCCGGCAAGACAAAATGAACTCGAGTAAGGTTTGAGTGACCTGAGAGAGCACTGCAATGTAAGAATACCACGCTCTGCACACCATGCGAGGGTTGCCACTGCTTATCAATGTGTCGAAAAACAGATTGTGCATACTAAGTCGGTCTGTCAGATCTTGACGCGATGTCACTTCAAAATATTGCAGTGCACTCACACGTGTGCGACTATCACGCCGTAACGCATTAGCAAGTATACCCACTTGAAGGGATTTTTGTGACGCATACTGTGGGAGATTCAAAACTCGGTGTCAGAGAGCTGACGTTGACCAGAGTAGACTTGTTGCGCACACCCAAACATGCTGGACTTCGTCATCCCATACGATGACACAGTCCCAGACCAGAAAGGTAAGCGATGCGACTGGAGACAGGAGGTAAATCAGCACCGCATGAGACACGAGGTAAGTCCAAACGGTACCGCAATGGCAGCGCACGTCGCGTGCTGCAGCTGCATACGGTGGCGGGGTATTGTATACTTGGCCTAAAGACATGTTGCAAAAGGGGACATATGATTCTGACGGCCTAACACAACCACGAGGAATTCAGCAGTTGGCTTTGAAGCATCGCCAATACATGGGTGTTATGGTGAGTTGTGTTTCACTCCCACGTTTGCTGTCCAACAAAGTTTGGTAGGTCCGCGGTGTACGTTATTGTACGTCGTAGACTCTCCAACAGCAAACCAGCCTTACATATCGTTGGTCGACCCCACCGTGGGTTTGGTTTCAGACCTCCCACTGGGGCATGTTGGCATAGAACTCGAAACAGGGATTTAATGGCCTGAGGCTTGAAAGGGTGCTCAACGACAGATTGACGAGTCATTAATTAGTCCTTTCGAGGCTGGAAGGTTTGCTATTTGCTGCTCATCTCCCACGGTAACGGGGGATGTGCGAATAGCCACAACATCCGCACCTCCGCGAGATGCGAAGCTTGCCACGTCTGTCAGCTCTGAACCTTGTTTTTTCAATCTTCAAAGTTATCTTGTGCTTTGAATTCCTCAAAAGGGTTGGTCCACATGTGCTCAAATCGGTAGCTAGCAACTCTAGATCAGAAGAGTTGAAAAAGGGTCAGGAGTAACTCCATGCGGTTGCAATTTTGCTTCAGGGGTACAGTGTTTGTTGTTCGGGCCCCAAGTCCGGAGTCCTTGTGCCATTGAACGCAGGCACCACATTGACGAGTGCCAAGTCATAGGACCATGGACTAACACGTAAAAACTGCCGATGAATTAGTGAGGTGCAAACTCTTGGTAATTTTCAAGAAGCGGCTCAGGAAGCACTGACATGGCGTACCTGACTTGCCAGTGCGTTTTAGGTAAACTTGAATAGGAGAGGGCTGGCTGCCCACACTAGGAAATTCTTCTTGCGCCTTTCTATTGGCGGGTGTCACATGCTAATGGAAACCTACTAGTAGATAACCAGTATGGTAAATAAGTTGTAAAAACACTTCCAGAAGTCTGGTCTCCGCTTGAATTATGGTTATTGCCGAGCACAGCACATTTCCAAAACTGAGATGCCCTTGCTCATGAGTTGCCTCATTGGTGACCAATCTATCTTAATGAGGGTGAGGGCATCTCAGTTTGGAAATGTGCTGTGCTCGGCAATAACCATAATTCAAGCGGAGACCAGACTTCTGGAAGTGTTTTTACAACTTATTTACCATACTGGTTATCTACTAGTCTAGCATATGAGACCAGCTATTGTTGCAAGCGATATCGGTGTTACAGTGTGACGTGACTCTTCAGAAAGATTGCTTGCTCCGAGAAATGTCTTCCTGCAAAGCGATCCATGTTCAAGATAGGACGACAGCCCCGCAAACAGAAGGTCAAGTGTCTTGATACTACACACTTCGTCCGTGCCATGACTTACAACGACCGAAAATATAGGTGTCAACAAACTAGAGTGCCGTCAACATCGATTTTGAAATGAGTACGGAAAACGGGAGACGTGCTGGAATACAGCAATAGAACGCTGATAATCGAACCGGAGACTGCCAGGCTCTCATGCTGCACAGCACTGACTATGATCATGCTTTCCAGTTGTGCGTCATCGATGCCATGTGGGATGATGACTTACAGAAAATAGCTATATAGTTACTTGAAGCACCCCCACAAGAAATGTCAGAAGAGGTGTCATCATCTATCCTTGTCTAACCCCGACCGAACGCTTGAAGATGATCGATGATCATGAGACCCGTGCTGGATCACATTAGCCTACGGCTAGATGCACGCCAAGGTGAAAACACTTAGGTTTGAGCCTTGGCAAGGTCAGAATGCGGTTTCAATGCATGCTTCATCATACTGCACTGCGAACTTTCAACTATGTGTATGCCTGCGAGAACAAAATCTAAAAGGATCAAGCTACCCAAGAATATGCCCACTCTACGACGGCGGTTGAAAAGTGCAAATGCTGGCCTTGAAGGTTAACAAACTGGTAGCACTTCATTCTATCGGCTTACATCTGGAGGCCAGGATGATATCAAGAAAACAATCGAGAGCTGTTCCATGAACACATATCGATACCAGATCAGTCAGCTGGGTGAGCTGGCGAGGTGAAATCTATCATGACGTCAGTCAATTTTCCGCACGCCGTTTGAAGACCACAAACTCACGTTTGCATAATTAAGAGGAAATAGCGAAAATAAAGGTATAACCATTTGAGCATGCGATGTTGCATTCTGTAAAAAAGACTTTCACCTCGGGTACCTGCGACTCGCAAAATCTTACCCCCATATGTATTCTATCTCCTCCAAAGGTGATCCCAGACCATGAAACTGGACGCGGCCACTTTTGGTGCCGTGAATAGGAGGCTTCCGAGCGACGTCAGCAGGACAAGACAGACCCATTTGGTACTGAATATCACGCACGGCCTCGAGGTACACCAAGGAGAAAGCCGGCGTGCTGGTGATCGAAGGCCCTGCGAGTCCCAGGGTAGAGATGGAGTCGTACTTAAGGAGGGAAATCCTATCAAATCAGTAAACCTGATTGGCTGCCAGTGTGAGAAGAATGTGGCGTTTACCCCTGTTGCTTGCGAGTGTATGTGGAAGGAACCTGCAGTGTCATTTGAACACTGTTCAGGGAACCGAAATCCACAGCGTCATACTCACATGTGATGTCCAATCGAGTTCAATTAACATCATAGAGCCTTCTCACGGCTCGCGCACCTGAGACACCTGTTCATCAACTTGATTAGTGTTAATTTAACCTGATTCGTCTGGGTGTCCAACGCTGGTTACCTTCTAATTTCCAAGGCTAGGGATCTAGCTTTTCAAAAAATATGTGCCGAAGTTAACTAGCATCACAATCAGCGGGATCGTCAGTGAGCCAAAGCGCCATAGTCCATGATCGGGGTACTGCTTGAGGGGCCTAAGTCACCGTGAATGCCTCCCTGCAAACATCACGAGACAAAGTCAATGCCGTCGATTATTCGACTCTCGTTATTCCAAGATGCATCTTCGATTGTGATGGGAACACAATGTTATATGGAGATGCAAGATGTGGACAGGATCTCCATCGTCCGAGACATCCCGTCTCGTCAAGGGCCACATTTCAAAATGAGAGGATAACCCCAAGGGGATCCTTAAGTTTCTTGTAGTCATTTTGCAACCAATCGGCATGACGCACAATCCCAGAATATAACGATATCGACCAGCTTTCCGTCATATGTCAGTAATTTCGAAGCACGAGCACGTAAGACACACTTGAAAACAATAATACGTTGAGCATCCGCTGATTGCCAGGGCGATACCGCACAATGCCAACATGTGACGTGGGTTCTCGTACCCTATCGCTCACATAATTTGTAGGGTGGCTCACCGAAGACAGCGACGTAATTGCTCATAGCGTCCCTTGCAAGAGATGATAGAATAGGGGTCCTTCCCCACCCTTGTCTGAGATGTTTGTAGATGATCATACCAATGAGAGGTCTCTACACATGACAACGGCCCTGAAGTACTACGTCAGCATGCAAATGTTTCCAGTAGCAAGCTCGCGTATGAACGATCGAGAAGTTGGCCATCAGGGAAGGAAGCATACACCTCCCAAAAATACAAGTGTTTCAACGCAGGAGTCCTATCGACCTGCGCGGTTGCACAAAACACGTTTAAGAGGATAATGCCAACTTTGTAGTTGCGATTGAACAAGGTATAAACTGACCCGAATAATGTTGAAAAACGTGCTCCGCTTGGTGATAGGAAACTCACCTCTAGAGGTCCATGTGAATTCAATCATTGTAGTCGAGAGCTGTAGGATGAGTGCTATATAGCGATAAAAGGGAATATACAAGGATTCTGATGTGATCCGATGACAAGACTGACGAGATCGCCAGATGAAAACTAAGATGGTGTCAGTCACCTCAGTATGCGATCAGAGTGACTGTCGAACCTACATTTGTGCGGCTAGCACATAGCGAAGATAAACGTAGCACCATTTCAGTGCGCCGTTTCGTATCATGACCATAGTGATTCACATGCGACATGATTACAATGCCCATCATCTTACTGATATATATACTCGATCACTTCTCCTGGCATCAAGAGAAGCTCCTACACCGTGAGGTTAAGCGACGCCAGTTCAACATAATCAACAAGTGATCCACTGGAAGGGGCAAGGATATGACCTTGGACTCACCCAGATACCGGACGTCACGGACGGCCATGTGGTATACAAACAAAAGAGTTGTGTGGTGGCCATTGAGGTCATGTTGAACGTTCAGTGAATTCTCGAGTGAAGTGAGAAAAGAAGAGATGATGCGCCGTTGATTCTTTGCTAGACGCGGTGCTTCGGTCCATCAGGTTCTCAGATACTCTGGGGGAATCAGTGGCGTTGGTTAATTGTGTCCTGAACATACTGTAGATTCGTAAAAATGACGGTTACAAAAGGGTTAAGATAATGTTTGATAAGGACTGTAGATCTTCTTGCCGGCGAGAGGTGCTGGACGAAGACTCAGAGCCATCTGGGAGTCGAGCGGATTGTCAATGATAATAAATACGTGATTATATCAGGCTAAATACAAGCGGAAACTTTTCTCACCAGTCATTGTGACGAGATGATGGTTCGACTTAGTATACGTGTAGTTGTCAAACTACAGGGATATGGTGATAGTTGCCCTTGAACTGACGATGGACATGGCGCACTGTAGCCTGTAGGAAGTCGGATGTTAAAGTGTTGAAGTTGGATCATTTCTGAGCCGGGGTGATCGGGGTCACGCTCTTGCTAAGTCACTTGCCATGAACGATGGCGGAGGACGAAGAATGGCAGCATTTGAACCGAACTCATTGGCACGGGTTGGGCCTCTCCGATCCTATTAAAAATGTCGAGGTACGTTCGTTCTACTCCCCTTGCCGAAGTCCATCCGACAGTCAATTCGACAGGACAAATGGCTCCTCTTGCCCGCCTTCCTCAAGGTCAAAGGTCTCGTCAAACAGCACATCGACTCGTTCAACTACTTTGTCGACACCGACATAAAAAACATCGTTAAAGCTAACAACAAGGTCACTTCGGACGTCGATCCCAGGTTCTGGCTCAAATACGTCGACATTCACGTTGGCTTCCCCGACCGAACAGATCTAGATGCCATCGATAAGAGTATCACCCCACATGAATGCCGGCTACGCGATATTACCTACAGTGCACCAATCCTCGTCACGATTCAATATACCCGTGGCAAGAACGTCGTGAGGAGGCCCAACGTCAACATTGGCCGTCTGCCCATCATGCTTCGCAGCAACAAGTGCATCTTGACCGGGCGCTCCGAAGCACAACTCGCTCGCATGACTGAATGTCCTCTTGATCCCGGTGGCTATTTCGTCGTCAAAGGCACAGAAAAGGTCATTCTCGTCCAGGAGCAACTGAGCAAGAACCGGATCATTGTCGAAACGGATCATGTCAAGGGCATCGTCCAGGCTTCCTGTACATCGTAAGCATACATGCGTCCCATCGGGGCTCACCCCTCACCACGCCATATCCCCCAGTTCGACTCATGGTGGTCTCAAGTCCAAGACCTATGTAGCTACCAAGAAGTGCAAAATCTACCTTCGTCATAACTCGATCCACGAGGACGTCCCAATTGTCATTGCTTTGAAGGCTCTCGGCATTCAATCAGATAAGGAAATCTTGCTCCTCGCCGCTGGGACTACGGAAGCCTACAAGTCTGCCTTCGCTGTAAATCTAGAAGAAGCCGCCAAGCTCGGCGTATTTACTCGCCATCAGGCCCTGGAGTGGATCGGCTCTAGGGTCAAGGTGAATCGCAAGGTCGTGGGTCCACGAAGGCCCGCTTGGGAAGAAGCTCTAGAGGCACTGGCGACAATCATTTTGGCTCACGTGCCGGTTGTTGGACTCGACTTTAGGTCAAAGGCCATTTTCGTCGCAACTATGACCCGGCGCGTTCTCATGGCCATGGACGACGAAAAAATGGTCGATGATCGTGATTATGTTGGCAATAAACGTCTGGAGCTGTACGTGACACTCGAAACACCCGTATATTCTGATACCATCAACTTTGTTTAAAGCGCCGGCCAGCTGTTGGCCCTCCTATTTGAGGATCTCTTCAAGACTTTCAATACCAATCTTAAATCTGCGATTGATAAGGTCTTGAAGAAGCCCTCACGGACGAACGAGTTCGATGCGTTCAACACCATGCAGTTTCAGGGTGACCACATCACTTCGGGCTTCGTTCGCGCGATTTCTACAGGAAACTGGTCTCTGAAACGGTTCAAGATGGAAAGGGCCGGAGTAACTCATGTTCTTAGTCGACTGAGTTTTATATCAGCCCTTGGAATGATGACCCGCATCTCTTCTCAGTTCGAGAAGACCCGCAAGGTTAGCGGACCACGTGCTTTGCAGCCGAGCCAATGGGGTATGCTTTGCCCCAGCGATACCCCAGAAGGTGAAGCCTGTGGTCTCGTAAAGAATCTCGCGCTTATGACGCACATCACGACTGATGCGGAAGAAGAACCAATCATACGTTTAGCCTTCATACTCGGAGTGGAAGGTGTGCACCCAATCATTGTTCTATCAACCTAAAACTTATCAAGGATGGTATAAAGATATCAGGCTGGCAACCGGCACGGAGATATACGGTCCCCATACCTTCGTCGTTAACGTAAATGGAACAATCGTCGGTTTGACACGATCTCCTGTCCGATTTGTTTCTGGCTTCCGAAGGCTACGCAGAGCGGGCCGTGTGAGTGAATTTGTCAGTATATACGTCAATCACCATCACCGTGCCGTTCACATTGCGAGCGACGGAGGACGGATATGTCGGCCGATGATCATTGTTGAAAACCGGATGCCTAAAGTCAGTCCGGACCATATCATCGTCAGTACCCAAATTTTGTAACGAGTCGATGGCCGCTAACCGACTTGGGCGGACAGCAATTAAAAGCTGGAGGGATGGTGTTTGACGACTTCCTCCGTCGTGGCCTTGTGGAGTACCTTGATGTTAACGAGGAAAATGACTCGTACATTGCCCTGTACGAATCTGACATCGTTGTTGCGACGACTCATCTAGAGATCGAGCCCTTTACCATCCTAGGCGCGGTTGCAGGACTTATTCCCTATCCGCACCATAACCAATCCCCCCGAAACACTTACCAATGTGCCATGGGTAAACAAGCGATTGGCACAATCGGCTACAACCAACTCAATAGGATCGATACACTGCTCTACTTGTCAGTTTACCCTCAAAAGCCGATGGTCAAAACCAAGACAATCGAATTAATAGGGTACGATCGCCTACCCGCGGGTCAAAACGCAACCGTCGCTGTCATGAGCTACTCTGGGTACGACATCGAAGATGCGCTGATCCTTAATAAAGTTGGTCGGCACCTCGTTCCTTGATTCGTAGGCTGACAGGCCCTGGCTCTAGGCAAGTCTGGACCGAGGTTATGGACGGTGTCAAGTATTGCGCAAGAACGCGACCCTCATCCGAAAGTATCCTAATGGCACGTAAGTGCGTTTTCCTGTTGGGGTAAAGTGTTTCCCAATTCCAGTTTGTGTCATAGCTTTGACCGACTCGCGGACGCCCCGCTCGACGAAAATGGACAGGTTCAAAAAAAGTATGATATCATTCAATTGGACGGGCTCGCCGGTGTGGGTGAAAGGGTTGACCCGGGGGACGTATACGTGAACAAGCAAACACCGACGAACGCCAATGACAACACGTTCACCGGTCAAGCCGCGACAGTTCCTTACAAAAATACCCCGATGACTTACAAATCCCCGCTGGCCGGGTACATCGACAAAGGGATGATCAGCGACACTGAAAACGACCAGACCTTGATTAAGGTT
>JBBPTY010001313.1:0-10206 GCA_038094335.1 Tylopilus aff. striatulus | reverse complement strand
CAATGTGTGTGATGAGGTATATAAGGTGAATGTATATAAGGTGAGTGGTCAACATACAAGTGGTTGTAGATATAAAACAAACAATCCATGGTCAGTACATAAGGTAAGGGTGGGCCTGGGCCCTGGCCTGACAGAACCCCAGGCCAGACCCTAGGGCCTGAACCACTTAGGGCTTGGGCCTGGCCTGGCCTGGCCTATATAGGGCCTGAGGCCAGGCCCTTAACATCACTAGCTGTACTGAGGTGAGTATATTAGTAATCCTTTCTGTAAACCTAGTTGAGACTCACTTACCATAGTAGTTCTCATCTTGACAGGTAAAATAGTAGTCTGTTGACCTATTGTGCAGTACTGAGTAGTTCTTGTCTTGACAGATTGAGCCTGTGCAAACTCAATCACTCACCCAGTGTAATGCTAATAGGTTATGTGTTACAGCTGACCCATCTTTGTCCTTATGATTGCATCTCTGGTCTAGGCCCTTTCTCTTATTTAGTCTTTCTTGTACTTGCAGTATGGGACTCAGCCTTCTTGATCATTTCTATCACAACAATCCAGTATCCCCTTTTGTCCACATAGTCTCTATTGTTCTCTGACCTTTTCTACTATTCTCTTGTGCTTCATTGACTTGCCCTTATGTGAACTCAGTTCACGTCTTATACCATTGTCACCATGTATGTAGATTTCTCATGCTTGTTCTGCACAATCATACACTTAACCTTGTGTCCTTGAACTGAGGCCTACTCTCTCAGTCCTAAGTATTGTCTCTCAAAGCTCTAACTCAACCATCCCTTACATCCCTTGAGTCCCTAGATGTTGTGCCTCCTAGGGAGTGCCTCCTAGGGTGACTAACACATAGGTTTTGCATACTATGTAACAGTTGACTTGACTGACTTGGGTGGATGACAGGGGCTCAGGACTTGCTTGGGACTTGCTCAGAACAACCTAGGAGACCTGTAAACAAAACCTTTCCAACTCTCTCCTTGCAACCATAGCAAGCTTCTAGCTCCTACAGCACTCCCTCAAACTAGAGAGTTACTGACTTAGAGGGAACTCTTCCTTTTCTTTTTTTTTTCAATAGCACATACATAGTTTTATAGTCCAGGCATACCCAAGACTGTAAACAGAGAAAAACTAAACAATGGGTAGCTACCAGGCTCAGGACCAACAAGCAGCTGTGCTCATGTCCAAATGACACCCCAACTATGTGTTGTAAGTACTAATAAGGTCCAAAGTATAAAAATTGTTAACCCAAGCAGATTAGTGTGCATGTCCTGTGTGACAGCTACCACCAACCCTTGGGTGGACCTACTCAGCTACTTGAAATGCTTGGCCTCAGGCCATACTTGCCTGCACAAACCTACTAACTTGAAGGAATGTGAATATTGACTGAGCAGCTTACTCAGATGAAATAGAAATGACCAGGCCATACTTGTCTGGTGATACTTGACCAACACAACTTGCTCAGGCAGGACACTCTTGACTTGTGGCATCACTGGACTTGACTAGGGACCTGTGGATGAAAAACTGGAAACTGGGGCTTTGTAACCATAGAAAGCTCCTTGCGCCTATACCATTTTTCAGTATTGAACAACACCATCACTGGTGGTCCAAATAGTACCCCAGTGGGTATGGACTTTGACTTCATGGTCAATTACACAAATGGGCTGATCAATTGTATTGTTCATTACCTGTAGTTTGGCTGAGCCATTCCTTGAATTTTTTGAGGTCATCTTGACCTCCATACTTGCCAGGTCTTAGCAGGTTCATCACCTTTATTTCAGGTCCTACTGGGCCTCCAGTATACCAACCTGGTCCCATATATGCTCAGCATAGTGTTGATGCATTACATTCATGTAACATGCATTTCCTGGGGTAAGTTCCCTTAGATATGCATGGTGACACCTGGGATGAGCCAGTAGGTTATGTGCATTGGCATCCAAACTGGACCCTCCAGCTTCAGTGTCACTTGAGGACCTTCCTTCTAAGGGGCCTCCATCACTCACATCATCAGGCTCATCCCTACTGGACTGCAACTAGTCATCATTCAACCTATCACCTGGAGGAGAACCATCTTCAGGAGGCTCACCTCCACCCTGTTGTCCACAATTTAGTGGGTAGTTCCTTTCAGATCCATACAAGTGTCTCATGATATTCAAGTTTTACCCAAACAAGTATGTGGGGTGATTTGGCATGTTTGGGGCCAACCCCTGGTTGTGACATCATTTATCACCCACCAGAGCACTATTGCTCCTACCAGGGACCTGTCCCTTTAGTGATCTTAATTCATTCCAAGGTGTATTCACCTTATGCTTGATTGGTACTGGTTCACCAATGTCAGAGGTGTGACCACCTCTATTTCTCAATAGCTCAGCATGTACATGCCTTCTGTTATGGTTGTCCACTCATCACACACTATTGTTCCTCATTACCATCTAGGTCAGTCTATTTATATTGCTGTACATTTTCATCTCCAAGGACATTGCCTCCTCTGCCCTTCTCTCTTACAATGGGCATGTATCCCCTTCTTCCATATTTCCTTATTCTCTCTCCATTCACCTACCCTTGAGTACCTTTTTCACTTAAGTAGGTTACCATCCATTTATGTAGTTTCCTCACACTTGTTCTACACAATTCTATGCTTGACTTGTGTCCTAGACTTGTGGCCCTAGTGCCACACTTCTAAGTAAGCAAACCTTCAGATGCTCAGTCATCTCCTCCCTTGTCCTTTGTCCTCCAGACATAGTGCCTCTTTGTGAATGCCTCCTGGAGCCACTAATCACAGGTTTCACATAATGTGTAACACCTTCTTAACCTTTCTATTGATTGAGCTTCTTTCTCATACTGTTCATTTGATCCTTCTGGTCTGTACTGGATCCAGTATTCCCAGACATCATCCAGGTAGTTACTGATCACCACAACAGTGATCCAAGGGTTAAGAATACAAGGATTGACTGGCAATCTCATTGCCTGTGCTTCCTTTTGCAGGGTTAATCTTTCCCCATTGATTATTGGTCCCATTGGACTAATTGATTGGTTTCTAATTGGCAACACTCTTGAGGGACATATACCCTCTATCCCACTGTACTGGACAGTTAGGGGGCTCATGAGTCCAGGGGCAGTTCTCTCCTCAATTTCACATGTACTATGCCTCAAGCTCACATGGACAGTCTGTATGTCCATGAGTTCACCTGGCATTGATGCCAGTGTCCTAGTGACCTCCTGCAGTATTGTGGTATCTTGATTTGAAGCAATTGCCTCTTTCTTTTTTCCTTTTTTCCTTTTAGAATCATCAGGTGGCCTTTTGGGCATCTGGCAACTTCTGTTGTCTGGAGGTGGATCATCCCCACCAGAGAGCAGCTTAGCTGCAGACACTCAAGTCAAGCTACACATCATTGTAAGAAACAAATATCTTGTGCACTGGCTCCAAGAGGAAACCAGAGACAAGGAAAAAGAAAGAAGGGGCAAGATATCACCCAAGGGGTCTCAACTCGGTTTGGATGGAAGGTGTTGCTCAACCAGAGCTCAGTATGAAAGGAATAAGGCAATGTGGAAATTTTGGACTACCTTGCAGAAAGTAGAATATTCCTGACCAGAGTAGATCCAGGAATAAAAGAAGAAGGTACCCACAAATGGTTGTGGCTGCCTCTAGTATTGTCTAGCAGGCAAATGCAGATGACCCAGACACTTCCAGGTCACCAGCAACCACAGAAAGCAGTATTCCAACCTCTGAGAGATCTGAAATATGCAAAAAAATAGAAAACGAAAGAGAAAGACCTCAGTGGTCACCTGAAGCACTCCCCCCAGACATAGACACTGAGGGAGAGTGGAAAACTCTTTATTTAAAGTCTGATGGACAATTTTTATAGTCAGGGCACACCCTAAACTGAAAATGATAAAGTATGAGAAAAAAGTGAACTCTCACAAGGGTTGGCAGGCTAAGCAATGTCAAATAAATGATCTGGTAACATCATGTGAAGTCACCAATCACTAAGGTAAAAATCCTGTAAGTCACAGAAATTCTGGTCACTGTTTGCAGGTGGAATTATGCAGAATAAAAAACCAGACTTGCATGGATGGACTCTGGACACTCAGATGGTCTTGCTGCAAAATGGCAAGGAACCTGTGAAGTTAGAATATCACTGGAATGGCACCTACAAGCCCACAGAGTGCGGAACTCCCACATCATGATGCTATGACTCATCACAAATATCATTACATGCTATTCAAAAAATTGTAAGGTTGGTTACCAAACAACCCTTAGTTCATACAAGTAAAGAGTACTGTATGGTATTCACAAAGTGAGATATATAGGAATAATGTTCAATGGGATGGTAACAACCACCCCATCTATTTTATATACACTATGGTGCATGTGATTACTCCTATCATATGCACCCTACTATTACCATAGCTATATTGGGGCCTTTAGCCCCTTTTGTCAAGCCCAGTTTCTCAGGGAAAATCTTGGGGGGTCAGAAGGTTCCAGAAATCAGAATGGCCCAGAAAGTATCAGAGAGGGTAGTAGCAAAGGGGTGAGGATCTTTGATGCAAGACTTGTGTGTCACACCCTTGTGCATACCATCCTCGAGGTTGGAAGATCAGAGTAGAGCTAAAGCTCAGAGGATTCAATGGAGGGACTTAGTTGATATTTGAACTGAGGAGTACAGTAGTTACAGAGGTCTTTATATACTGGAATCTGAAACAACACCAGAACCAGAAAACCACTGGAAGCTGTGCACTACACAGGACAGGCTGTCCAGAGTGGTGATCTAAGCAGTGTAGAACAACAAAAATATATCTTGTGGCAGAACTCCAAGGGAGTGCCTTAGTGCAAGTGAGAAAGAGAAAGAGGAGAAGGGAACAAGTGATCATCCCAAAGGTTTCCTGCTGAGTTCATTCTGCAATGGTAGACTTAACAAGGGAGGGCTGACCAAACTCAAGTGAAGAAAAAGATGAGTCCAAGTGACTCCGGGTGTGACTGCATGGAAATAGGGGCTACCAAGCTGGGCAAAGTACCAGCCAGGCACACAAAGGGGAAAGAAAGAGAATATAAGTAAAGACCTATGGTGGTTACTTACTCTGAGCTTCCCTGGACACTCACTGGTGGTCTCTTCTCAGTGGGAAAAAGCTGTCCATTAGGTGCCGTGTTCATGGCTTTATAGTCCAGGCACACCCAAGACTGTATGAGAGAAACTAAAAAAAAAGGTACTGCCACCTGGTCCGATGACCAGGGCCAACTGTGTAGGTAAAGAGGTACTGCTAATGCTACAAAATGCAGGTAGCAGCTTAGCCCAAAGTCCAACAAATCTGTCTGAGCGACACTGTGCACACAGCCACACGATTGCTGCTACTGGGCCTTGAATGGTCTGACTTGGACTATCTAAGTGCTTGGACTCGGTTCATACTTGACCGCACAAGTATACTAATGTGAACTGGTGTGAATAGCAACCAAAACTTACTGCAAGTGAACTAGAAACCACCAGACCATACTTGGTCAGTGCTACTTGACTGATACAACTGACTCGGGTGTGACACTCTTGACTCAGGGCATTGCTGGACTCAACCAGGGACCTGTAAATGAAAAGCTGGGGACTAGGGGTTTGTAACTGTAGAGAGCTCCTTGCTCCTACAGTAGGAACAGCATGTCAGGTGAAGAATGTACAAGGTACATGAGTAAGTCAAACATCAGGGGCAAGTGTCAGAATACAAGAAGAACCAAACAGGAGATAGATCATGGGAAGTCCAAGGGTCAGGGGTCCTTAGTAAGCGAGATGTCACCAGAAACCCCAGTGGAAATACCACTGGAACATCCAGAAGTACTTAGCACTATTTTGGGATATGACACCTTTACAGGAACATTCAGAGTAAGTAGGAAAGTATGTAAAATGAAAGAAAAAGACAAAATGTAACAAGTCCAAAGTAACCAACTAGTGAGGAATGCTAGGAAATTCATGCATATGCAAGGAATGGTCATGTCTGCTTAACTAGGTGTTCAATACATTGATCATACATCAGTAAAAAGGGCAGTGTCTTATTCTGTACCTACTCAATAGCTTGCATGAGTCTATATGTCAGGCATCAAGCCTACTGAGTGATTATCTATTAGTAAAGCTCAGATTTCTATTGGACATTGTTGCACTCCAACAATAGTTATATAGCCCATAATGTAACGGTGCACACCTTCAAGTTGATGATCTATTTGGAAGTGATGTCTATCAAATTTACAATAAAGATGTGAAAATATAAGCCACTTTGGCCAAATTAGTTAGCAGTGGAAGGATTTGAGGTGCCCCATATCCTAATACCATTCCTAACTTCAAAAAGACTTGCCCACTGGCTGGATTGAACAACCGACCTCATCATAAATTTAGCTTACAAGTGACGCGCTCTACCACTGAGCTAAGCGGGCCCTTAATTTATGTTCAGAAAATCTCAGATTAATGATTTGGTTAAGGGGAGGGAAAATAATTCATACTGTATATTATAATGCTTGTCCTGCGTGGATGGTGATAGCCAGGCAAAAATAGGACATTTCAGTATAGTCTAGTAGCGTTATCAGTTTGGTTCTGTTCCTGAAGAGTCAACTCCGACTCTAGCCTGATGCGCATCTTGAGCTGCCATTACCTTTGAGCCTGTCGTGTAGGACAGTGTCACACTCTGTTTTCCGTATAAAAGGCGGAACAGAAACAAGTTCCAGCACGACAACACAAGCATCAATTGAAAGGCAGCAGCGCGACCCTCGAACGATATTGGTGATGGCTGGACGGGTCGTTTGGATGCATGTTGCGACAGAAGATATCACCGCACTCCCGAATAAAAGAGCACAACTAAACACTGCTCCAACAGTGCCCGCCCCTTCGCGCGGCGTTGCTGCGAAAATTGCGATGTTAGAGAAAGGGCCAACAATAGGAGGAAAGAGTGGTTTCCTTGCTTACATTATGGTAGTAAACATGTCAGTGGATCCGGTAGTGCCCAGCAAAAACCAAGGAAAAATATATGTAGCCCAATATCGGCTTGGGTCATCTGCGAAGGGAGAAAATGCTGTGCCGGAAATCGTGAAGAATAAGGCGACGGGTAAGATGTACTCGGTTTCAAACTTCTGTTGCAGCCAACCTACTAATGTCATGAACGGAATCGAAAAAAATCCCAAGGGGAGGCTGTGGGACCAATGAATCCCGATCATGACTTCAGTCAGAGACTGGATACGCACCAGTGAATAGCAGAATCAACTGCACGCCAAGATTTAACTTCCTGCTGGTACCATCCAAAGACAGAGTATACCGTGCTCTACCATACATAGGGAAGGAGGGCGAGTACGGCAAGCGAAGTGAAGTTCGGGTACGACCATAAACGAGGTTGCCTAACACGAGGTTAAACGCAATCAATCGCACGGGTACGAAGGGCACCCATAGTCCTCTAAACTTTGCACTTCCCAGAAAAGAGTAAACTAAATAGAAGGATAAGGAAAGTGGACCAGGGCAATTACTGTTTTCCATCCGTCTACTAACCCTGAGGTCACGGAGAAAACGAAAAGCACTAGTGCAGCTTTCCACTCTAGGCAAGGCATACTACTAGTAACTTGGTGATGCAACGCTCACTCATTAGCAACAGACCGCCAGGTGTGTCTAACATATGAACCCGGTCCACCCGACTAGACTTTCGGGGACAGTGTGGGAGTGGAACATAGACTGTACAAGCAATCGTCGTGAATATCACTAAAATGGTCACGATATGTATCCATGGCCAAGTGGCGAAAGTTACAAGCAAAGCGCCGAGTATCACGCCAAGCACTTAAAGTTAGTAAAAGGGAGATAATAGGTTCACCATGAAAGTCTCACCAGATGCGACTACCCCTGAGCATAAATACGGACATGACTTTTGCTTGTATCACCGGGTCAGGGAAGCGATGAACTACTAAGTGAAACGACAACGGGATGCTCAGAGCAGCACCTTTTAGGATAGATAAGCCTGATCTATCGCCCACTGAAAATGTTTTGAATGCTGACCAATCCCAGACAATGCCAGAAGAACTAGAGTCACGATGCTACTGCGTAAGAGACCGACCAGGGGAGACATTGTGCCGAGAAGATACAGTCCACTCAACAAACAATTCTGGAAATCCGCAACCGGATGATACAGAGGAAACGTACTGAGATTGTAAATGTCGCTTATCCGGCCACTCTGCCATATGTGGTGAGTCAAGGAAAAACAAGGAGAAAGGTCTTACAATGAGTAGGAATGCAGTAAAAGATATCTGGTATGAGCTGTAGAGCCATACGGATTGGCTGTCATTTGTTCCCATTTGTAGAAACCTGTGGGATTGCGGAGAACATAGAGGAGGTGTTGAGAGTATCGAGAGGGAGAAAAGAAAGATGAGGACTATCTTGCGTGGAGCAGATAGATCAGCTGTAGGAACATTCACAAGGTCAATGTCCATTTCTGGGAATGGCGGGGAGGGCAAACCAAAACAACGGTGGAACCAAATTTATAGGATTAACATTTGAAAACGGGTGACCAGCAAAGCGGGCACCAGAAACAGGGCTTGAGATCTGATAGAGTCTTCTAGGGTATAGAATAGTGTCACCAGTCAGAATATCATATCATGCATGGTGACCAACTGCGATTCGCTGTGCCGCTATCGGCCAGCTGGTAGTGAAAATGTCCCGTTTTGTTTCAACCAGACTTAATTCGACAGAGCTGTTCCAATATCTACGGCTTCGCCAAATTAGTGGCCTGGTCAGAGTGATCAAAAGATACTCGTGAACGATATCCTTCAGTCCTGTCCAGTGGCCTTGAAGGTCAGTTCATTGTTGAATGGTATTTACAGCAATATTGGCCATGCGTAACAAGGAGCCTGAGTTGGTATATAAATGTGGCATCAAGTTGAGTTGGGTGGAAAGAATGCTTTGTTTCGGCCTTGACAGACCCGATTCTACCCGATCCCAGAGGTCGCGGAATCAAGTTTCAAGGCGCTGGTGACAAGCAGTTTCCAATGAGTGTATTCGGTAACAACCTCTGGCGTGCCGTCACTGGAAATGCCACCAACAGTCCGAGGAGCGTGAGTGAAAGACATCACCAAAACCAGCGTTACAATTTTTCCCACTTCCCGTCACATCCGAGCCCGCTCGCAGGCAGATAGAGGGTCACAGACTCACAGTGGCCTCAGCTCATCGACAGCTTCTCATGCTACCCAGACCCGAGTGAGTATTGGCAACTTAAATCATGGCCCAGAGACGATTTGAATTAGTATATGCATTACTCGGTACTCAGTCACGGTTGTGGTGCACGATCACAGCCAGTGCCGTCACTGCGTACAAGTTGGCAGTATTGCAATGGGAGCCTCATGTCTATCTGACGCCTAATGGGTTGGTGGCATCGTGGCGTTCAAATTCTGCGCTCAAGTGGAGAGTACTAGCTAACTCGTCTTCCCACCCAAGTCTGAGGCTCTGAGTAATACTCGACTTGGTACGTGCACATCCTTCGACCAGCGCGTTACGGTCCGTAACATGAATACTCCTGAATGTTAAGTATAGCCTGCTGCTCGATTGTGTTGATCTACGCGCGATTTGACCGCTAGCGCAATCTCAACAGCACCCTGTAAAGTTCCAAATTCTCTGTTACAATTCGAAACTCGGGGAGATTATTGCGAATCCGTACAGGCGTGTCAGAGTGGCAGCAGATTGATACCTCTGAGATCCTCGGGCCAACAGGTAGGAGCTTGCCACTGACGGTCGTCACCATATGCAAGTCGAGCAGATTTTCGACCTTTTGAAGAAATGGACAACGTCAGGAATTTCGCCGGCTGTTGTCGTCATCGTCAATGGAAGCTCACCCGTTTTTGGACTGTGTCGATTGGGACAGGCTCATGCTTCCTATGGTCGGCTTTGTAAAATTACTTTAGCGAGGACGTTGAGAATGGTCACGTACTTTGTAATCAAGAGCTTGCCTTCATCACTGTATTCAAGATCCACGAACCACTCTTCGTCAATGCAATATCATAGACGGATTGAGCAAGAACTCCAGAAAAAGGAACAAGCATTACCCGCAATGAAGGGCACACCCAACTCTTCTGCCGCTTGCTGGTGTGCGGTGCCTGCGAGACCCATGAAGGCGACCCCGGCGTCGGACCGGGGGGCACTGTCGCCAAATACCTTTGCTACGCCGACTGCCGCACGGGCGAGGTCAAGGTTCCGTGCAGTCTGTCCGTAT
>JBBPTY010001312.1:0-10207 GCA_038094335.1 Tylopilus aff. striatulus | reverse complement strand
AGTTGAACCACCTTTCCGAACATTCAGGCTTTCATGACTTGTCTGGCTAAGTCATGTGCAGCTAATGCTTCAGTTCAAGCAGTGTTTAAGCCTTTAAGTCGTTCCTCTAGGGCAGGTAGAGTGGATGACGGGAAGGTAGATGGGAGTGGGCGTGGTTCGTATCCCATTATGAGAAAGAATGGAGATTGGTGGGTGACAGAGTGGGGTCAGTGGTTATGAGCGAATTCTGCTAATGGGATTAGGTTCATCCAAGAAGAAGGGTTGGCTCCACAGAAGATTCGAAGGTAAGTTTCAACTTCCTGATTTACTCTTTCAGTTTCTTCGTCAGATTGAGGGTGATAGGCAGTAGAGAGGGAAAGTTGATATCTGAGAAGTCTTCCTAGTGCTTTGGCAACATTGAGGCAAATTGAAGTCCTCTGTCGGATATTATTTTATCATATAATCTGAATCTTTTATAGACTTTCTTTAGGAAGAGTTCAGCAATTCCAGACGCATCGATGGTTTTCTTAGTTGGGTATAAGATTACCCCCTTTGTAAGCCCATGGTCAACCACGACCAGTAGCCTATCAAAACCATTGGATTGGGGAAGGTCGGTAATGAGGTCACAGGAAATGTTTTGGAAAGGTCTTGTAGCCGAAGATGGTATAGGGATAAGTGGTGCTGTGGTGGGATGAGTATTTGTTTTGTTCTGTTGGCAAATGGCACATCCTTCCACATATTTTCATACGAAGGTGGCTAATCCCGGTGTAGAACAACAAAAATATATCTTGCAGCAGAACTCCAAGGGAGTGCCGTAGTGCAAGTGAAGAAGATAAAGGGAAGAAGGGAACAAGTGGTCATCCCAAAGGTTTCCTGTCGAGTTAGTTCTGCAAAGGTAGACTTAACAAGGGAGGGCTGACCAACCTGAGTGAAGGAAAGGATGAGTCTGAGTGACTCCAGGTGCAAATGCACAGAAAGAGGGGCTACTGAACTGGGCAAAGTACCAGCCAGGTGCATGAAAGAGAAAGAAGGAGAATATAAGTATAGACCTACGGTGGTCACTTACTATTGAGTTTCCCTGGACACTCACTGGTAGTCTCTTCTCCATGGAAAAAGCTTCCTATTAGGTGCCATGTACATGGCTTTATAGTCCGGGCACACCCGAGACTGTACGAGAGAAACTAAAAAAAAGGTACCACCGCCCAGTCTGATGACAAGGGCCAACTGCATAGGTAAGAAGGTACTACTAAGGCTACAAAATGCAGGTAGCGGCTTAGCCCGAAGTCCAACAAATTCATCTGAGTGACACCATGCATGCAGCCACACGATTGCTGCTACCGGTCCTCGGATGGTCCGACTTGGACTACCTAAGCACTCAGACTCGGTTCATACTTGACCGCACAAGTCTACTAATGTGAACTGGTGTGAATAGCAACTAAAACTTACTGCGAGAGAACTAGAAACCACCAGACCATACTTGGCCGGTGCTACTTGACCAATGTGACTGACTTGGGTGTGACACTCTTGACTCGGGGCATCGCTGGAATCGACCAGGGACCTATGAATGAAAAGCTGGGGACTAGGGGTTTGTAACCATAGAGAGCTCCTTGCTCCTACACCGGCCACCAATATTCCTGTGTGACTAATTGTTGGGTTTTAAGAGTACCTGGGTGACCTGCAGTGGGGTGATCATGACATAGGAATACGATTTGTTTTCGAAGATCGGGGGGGAGGTAGGTTCAATTTGGTAGGATAAAATCTGATTGTCGTAACACCAATCTGAGAGTTGGGAGTGGAATTTAGTGGGGAGTTCTCCCAGGAGGGAATGAAGGGTGTTAAGGACCAGGGGATCGGAGGAAGAAGAGGCTGCAATCTTCTTCAGCAGTTCTTTGTCGATGAGGTTGACAAAGATTTCTGGTGGAAGGAGGGTGACATTCTCATTGTCGTTGTCTTCTTTAGGAACGTGGTCTGGTCTTTGGGATAGAGCATCGGGTGCTCCGAGGAGTTTTCCTGCGACATGAGTGAAACAAAGATCATATTCAGACAAGTCTAAAAGCCATCTGGCTTGTCTTCGATTGAGCTTCTGGGGTTGTCGGAAGTAGGTAAGGTTTTTATGGTCTGTGAAGACTTGCATGGGGTGAGGGGACCCTTGAAGGTAATGACGCCATGATTCAAGTGCTCTCATAACAGCTAAGAGTTCCCTATTGTAAATGTTGTAGTTTCATTCTGCTGACCCGAAAGTTTGGGAGATGAATGCACAGGGTTGCCAATCTCCATTTTCATTAGTTTGGAGGAGGACTCCTCCCGACACGTGTTTAGAGGTGTCCATGGTGATTGTGAATGGGGATGAGAGGTTGGGCATCCAAAGGGTGGGTTCTTTGACAAAATGCTCTTTGAGAAGGTCAAAAGACATTTGGGTTTTGTCTGCCCAGGACCATGGGTGGTTTTTCTTTGTGAGATCAAGGAGAGGTCGGGCGACATCAGAGTAACTTGGAATGAATCATCAATAGAAGTTGGCGAACCCAAGGAAAGAGCGTATTTCTTGTACATTGGTGGGAGTTGGCCATTCTTTGATTCCTTTCACTTTTACTGGGTCCATGGCCACTTCCCCGGGTTTGATAATCATTCCTAGATATTCTACCTGGGTGGTCGCAAAGGTGCATTTTTCCAATTTTAAACAAAGGTCCAGCTCCTTCATTTGTTGGAGGACCCTTTTTGTCTGTTCTTCGTGTTTGGTAGGGTTTTCCGAGAATATCAGGAGGTCATCCATATAGATGATCAACCATCCTTCAGCTATGAGATCTCTGAAAGAGTTGTTCATGAACCTTTGGAAGGTGGGTGGGGAATTGATTAGACCAAAGAACATGACAGTGGGTTCGAACAGTCCTTTGTGAGTGATGAATGCCGCCTTCCATTGATCTCCTTCTTTGATTCAAACATTGTTGTACCCCCATCGAACGTTGAACTTTGAGAACAATTTGGCATTCTTTAGTTTATCCACAAGGTCAGAGATGAGTGGTAAGGGGTATGCATCATGGATGGTGTGCTCATTTAGATATCAGTAGTCTTGACAAGGGCGAAGGCCACCATCCTTTTTCTTTACGAAGAAGAAAGGAGAGGCTTGCGGGGACTTGGAAGGTCTAATCTTTCCAGTGCAGAGATTTTCATCAATGAAGTCATTGGCCACTTTTCATTCTTCAGGGGATAGGGGATATAGTTTTCCTATTTTAGGAATGAAGGTTTCATCTAGGTTTATGGCATGGTCATATGGTCTGGTTGGAGGAATATGGTTGGTAGCTTCTTTTGTGAAGATGGAGGTGTATTGCGAGTACTCTGGGGGTAGGATGGACTTTGGTTTAGCCAATGATGCTTCTTGGGCTAACATCGTGGCGGTAGTTACTTTTCATACTAGTTTCTCCAGTGGTTGGGCTAGAAACCTGGGTCCTACTTTGATAATTCAGTTGATGGAGTATTGTCTAACTTCCTTCTCCATGCTTTCTGAGAGTAAATCCTTTCCTAGGTATCGACATATCCCTTCGATGGCTATTCCATTGAAGTTTCTGTGCTTTGGTGGGGGAGCAGTTTTCTTGGAGAGGGAGATATGGTGGTTGGTTTTAAGGTATCCTGCTTGTCTTGCCATGTGAGATAGTGAAAGCTCAACAGATTTGTCAATTTTTTCTTGGAGACGGATGATTCCTCTCTGCCAGTTGATGGTGGGGTTTGCTGCTTGAAGCCAGGGGTATTCTAATATGATGTTCTCCTTTCCAGCATTCATGACATAGAATCGGATTCTTTGGGTAATGCTCCCAATTTTGACGTATAGGGTGGCGACTTCATTACACATAGTATTGTTAGTTCAATCAGTGTTCCGGATGAGGATTGGTTGGGGTGGTTTCTCCATGGGTATTTTGTTTCTTTTTACAAAGTCTTTGTCAATGCAACAGATTTGTGCACCGGAGTCAACGAGGGCTGTGGTGGTGACAACTTTCAGTGTTTGTACCGAGGTGATAAGGTCGAGGGGAATGTATAGGGAGTGGGGTTTTATTTCGGTTTGTGGTACAGTTACATGGTTTATGAAAGCTACTTGCGTCTCGAGCGGCTTCCTTGTCAAAAATCCTGGTCATAAGTTTTGGCCACTTGTTCCCAGGAAGTGGCTCCTTCTCTGAGGATTCTTCCTACAGTGACCTCTTCTTCAACTTCCTCTATGGTAGCGGTGGTAGTGGCCACTTTCTTGGCCGGGGGTCATTTGTCTGATCAGGGGGGAATGGGAGGTGGGCCAGTGCAATTTTTGGCCATGTGGCCTTTTTGTCTGCATCTGAGACATCATCCTTCTTTGAAGCAACATTGTCATTCCTCAGGTGTGAGCTTAGGAATACATTCCAACTTGTCAACATCCATAGCATTAGGGTCTCTCTGTGTTCAGGTGGTATTTGGAGACAGTTTAGTGGAGGGATGTCCCTTGGCAATTCCCATGGTGAGCTTTTCTTGGTTCCACATCTTTACGGTTTTCTTGTACCAAGCATCCGGAGTATTGGGGACAGTATCAGTGGCATAGATTCTTTTCATAAGCCACGTGGGTATCCCTTGACGGAAATATCCGCAAACGGTGGGATGGTGGGCTGTGTTGGACAATTGACCATTAGTGACCCTCATTTTGAACTTGCTAATGTATTCTTCAAGTTGTTCTCCTCATGTGATTTTTGTTGTGGCTAGCCATATCCTGGCTTGTTCTTCGGCATCTTGGGTAATAAAGGAAGCCCTGAAGTCAGTTCTGAATTGGGCCATAGTTCTGAATTGGGCCATAGTTCTGAAGTTTGGTACTGCTTCTGCGGTGGCAGCCACAGTTCTGGCATCTGCCCATCTTAGGGCATTTCCTTCGGTGAGATATGAGAGGGCAAAGATCACTTGTTTTTCATCATCATCATAGATGGCTCAATTGATATGGAGGTATCTTGCCACAGCATTTAGCCAAGATTCTCCTTTCTTGAGATCTTCGTCGTAATTGGTGGATACTCCAATTTGGAGTTTGATGGGTCTAATGGGAATATTTTGTCCTTGTTGTCCCATTGGTAGATTAAAGATCTGTCCTCTTTGGGCAACTGGGGTAGGTGACGGTGGGGTGGGAACTCTGGGGATTACTACTTGATGGGCAAATTGGTGTGTGAGTTGGGTTGCTTCAGTGTTTCTTTGGTATAATTCTTCTACGGTGGGTAGAGTTTCTTCTGGGTCTAGATATTCCAAAGGATCTTCCTCTTCTGGGGGGGTAGGAGAGTTGGAGGGGGAGGTTTCGACAGGTGGGTTGTGTCGAAATGTGGAAAAGATGGATGTGGGGATTCAGGGGCATTGTTCTTTGGGAGGAATGATGATAGAGTTGCTGCAACAAGGGCAGACTCATTTTAAGAGGAAGCTAGTTCTTTTGTTATACTTGGACCAGGTAGGTATGAGCGTAGACTCAAGTTACAAAAGTCGACTACCAATCTTTTGGATAGATGAGTAGTGGAGGGAGACTAAGAGTGAAGTGTAGTGACTGCTTGGAATTGATCTGAGCGAGTGGTCAAGCCAATGGAGATTGGATTGAGTAGAACTAGCTTAGATATAGGTGTATATAGAGAATCCTAGTTATAGGGTACAGAATGGCACACAGACCATGTCTGTGTATAATACATCATATCATAAAAGGAAAGCCAAGAGTAAGTGTAGTGGGGCAAAACAAAAGAATAAGGATGACCATATGGGGAATCATAACATTGCCTATTTGCACTTAGTCTGAACAGTTTTACTGTGTTCCCTTTCGTTGCACTTCGTTTTGGTGCCCCTAACTCGGACCTAGACCCACAGAGTGGTCAGGTACATTCGCACCCTCGGACTTTCGATTTTAGGGTCGGACCTTTTCGTATTTACATGCCAGACAGTGCCGCTTTGATGCCCAGTGCATGCGGCTAGCATTTTATTAGTTTTTCTTTGTTGACAGTCTCAGGTATGCCCAGACTATAAAAACTATGTACAGACTACCTAATCAGAAGTTTTCCCCTTCGGAAGAGACCACCAGTGAGTGTCTGGGGAAGCTCAACAGTAAGTGACCACTGTAGGTCTTTCATATATCATTTTTCGTATCGTTTTCTGCCCAGCTGGTACTTTGTCCAGCCCAGAGGCCCCTATTTCTGTGCAGTTGCACTCGGAGTCACTCGGACTCATCATATTTTGGTTGGGTTGGGCAGTCTTCACTTGGAAGACTTTGCTCTCAGTGTTCTCCCTTGTCTAGACTACTCCCATTGAGCAGATCAAGTTGGAACCCTTTGGGATGATCACTTGTTCCCTTCTTTCTTTCACCCACTTGCATTAGGCTCTCCCTTGGAGTAGCTGCAAGATATATTTTTGTTGTCTTACACCATTGTTCTAGAAAAAGTACCAAGATGAGGACATAGCCAATACCATATGGTTTGGACTTTACAAGTCCTTTGAAACGCCCTCACTCGCCTTGGTAGCAATGCAATTCTGGCAACTGCTGGAAATAAAATTCCCAGCGGAAGTGAACCCCGCTCTGACCTTTAACACCTTTAATGCAGCTTTTTCTTGCTTAAAGAAATACCAATATGAGGTAAACAAATGCCTCCAAATAATGATGGTACTCATGAAGCTACCCCCATACATGGATGTGGTAACTTTGATGATAAATCAGAAATCCACTAAATCCACCCAGCAAACTGTGACCACCATCCCTTTCCCTCCTTCCCCAGGAGGAACCCCTTCCACACTACCTCTGAAGATTGTAATGGAACCAGGAGAAATCCTGGTTACCATGGCTGAGTTAGAATCAACGACAATTCTCACTTGGCAACAACATCAATCACAGACAAAATGCAGTGGCACTCACATGCCATCAGTGAACAAAATCTCCATGGTAAAATGTAAAGGCCGTGACCCAAACTTTTCAGCTCAGAATGTGCCCACTTCCTCAAAAGGAAAAGGGAAAGTGAAGGAAGAAGAACTGAGACAGGGAAATTCTTCTAACCCCAATCAAAAGAAGAAGACAAAACAGGGAAAATGATCAGCCAAAAGACAAGCGAAGCAAGAAGTGAGGAGAGAGTGAAACAATTACACCTCTACCTCTACAAATATCCCTTTGTCTTGGAGTGGGCCTCTACCCACCTCCTTCAACTATGAACCTGACAATTTCTCTTACATGTGTATGTCGACTTCAATCTTTCCTTCTCCCTTGCCTACTTGAGTGAGTACTCCTTCCATTGACCCCTGATGGTCTGCCCATGTTGAGGGTGCCACCCATTATGGGCCTCCTGCATTTCCACAGATGAAGCACACCATCAACCTCGCTTGCTGGAGAGGATCGACTGCTCAACACCCTTTGTGTTGATTGTTGAACTCCCTGAGTCCCCTAGGATGATGGAGGACAACAACTTGTTCGATCAACCACCCCCATCACCTACTCCCCCTTACCACCATCTTTCACCTATTCTGCCTTTCCATGTGGCAACACCTTTGCCGCCATCTCAATGTGCAACCCCTGTACTCATTAAATCCCTGATACCCACCTCTGCCAATGATGCCCTCTGGGGCTTTACCTGGGACTCTATGTTCCAGCTCCCCACCAATGATTGGCATGAGCCATCCAACAACGACAGCATATGGACTCTGGATCTCACTGATCCAGAAGAACCTCCATATAGGAGGAAAACACATGAAGAAATTCACCTCAATGAGCTCATGGAGGAACTCAACCCTAACAATGAGGACCAGCCTCATTGCTGTGACCTCTGCAACTGGATTGATGAAGATCCAGTCATTTGTGCCTACCATGTCAAGAAGGGCTGGATTTGCCCTGACGAGGATGAGGTGTCAATTGGGGAAGTTGACAAGCTCAAGGAGCTCTTACTCGCAACCTACTATGTGAATGAGTGCATATCTTTCTTGCCTACAAATGACAATTACTCACATGATCCACAGATCAAAGGACATGTAGATACAAATGATTTATCTGTAGTAGTTAGTGAAAGAAATTTATTCTTGTATGCCCAAAATTACATGTGTGATACCCATCGTGAAGTATGCAAGCAATGCAAAAGACACTGTAAAAATACAGTTCTGAGTGACATATGGTTACTAGACTCAGAAGCATCATCGCCTTTTACTAGTGATATAAATGACTTCCTTGACTACATACCATTTGACAAACCATCATATGCACAGACTGCAAATGGACCTGCACCTATATTAGGTAGTGGAACAGTTGTCATACAATGGAAAGGAATAAAATTACATTTTGCACCAACAATTTATATGCCCAAAACCAAGCTAAAACTAATATCTCTGGGCACTCTATTACTTGATAGAGAATTAATGGTCAAATCACGTCTCACAAAGATTGAAATATGGCATGTGCCAACAAGATCACTAGTAATGGAATTCCATTCCCACCCTGGATCAACAACATATGTTGTCTGAGCTCAAGTAGTGACTACGGAAGTAAATTCAGTAATGCACAAAATTGACTATGAACTCCTCCACAGGAGACTTGGTCATGCATCAAAAGATGTAATATGTGCTTTCTGCAAAAACCTATAAGGACTACCCAAGGTAGAAATACCATCGCATGAACACATTTGTCCTGGTTGTTAACTAGGAAAACAACCAAATTGCTCCTTCCCTCATATGGAAAGATGTGCAACCACTCTGTTTGAACTTATCCATTCAGACTTAAAGTCATTTGAGGTAGAATCCTACTACTGAAACAAATATGTCATTGTATTTTATAATGACTACACTCAGATGTCTTGATTAACACCGATGCAACAAAAGAATTACGCTCTCACTGCAATAAGACAATTCATCAAGTATGTGCAAGTCCAATGGAAAACCCAAATACAAGGCTGGATGTCTGATGCTGGGGGAGAATACAAATCCAAAGCATTTGATGAGATGCTGCAAAATGAAGGAATTATTATCAAGCAAAGTGCACCTCATACTCCCCAACAAAATGGTCAAGCTGAATGACATATTTGGACAATTATGGACAAAGCACAGGCAATGTGTCTCCACACTTGCCTACCTCCCAACTTATGGGAATTTGTGGTAGTACATGCATCATATGTACACAACCTCACTCCAGTAAAAAGAATGGACTGGAAAACACCTGCTGAGGTTTTATCAAAACAGACCCCTTATGGAGGTCATCTACATGTTTTTGGATGTGGTGCTTATGTACACCTCACACCAGAACAGTGAAATGGTAAACTGCAACCAAAAGCAGAATTAATGATCTACCTAGGAGTATTGCCTACAAATGATGTGAATAATATATTCCTACATATGAACAATTCCATCTTTACAGCTGCACATGCAGTTTTTGATGAGAACCTATTCCTGAGATGCCCTAATGGCTCTGTTGGAGCAGGCACTTTGAGACCCCCTCATCAAATACACAAACTGACTGAAAATGACGACTCTGACAATATTGACAGAGAAGAATATCTTGGAGAGAGTTCTTCAGCCCTACCAAAAAGGCAGCAGAAGCACGGAGGCAAATCTGTTGAGAGCGCAAACCCACCTCAAACACCAGTTCTCCCTTCACAAAGGGAAACACCTCAAGGCTCACTCACTTCTCCAGCCAACTTGCCCCCAATAACACCACCAAGGCAAGTTTCACCACCTCATGCACCACCACCACTTCCTACTCAAAGAGAATGAACTCAAAGAGAAAGAAGAGTTCCAGTTCAACCTGGAAACATTTATGGTGAACATGCACCTCCAACCAAACAAATAAGGGACATAGAATGAATGTCCCATTGGAGGAAACTAATGGGTGAATGAACATGCCCAGTATCAGAGCCAACAATTCCTGGAGGATTACCTCCATCCCCTACCATAGAACCTGAGGATTCTGAAGTGGAAATTGAACACATCACCCAGCAAGGGGGAGTACAATTGGCTCATTACCTATGCATAAAAGCAATTCCTATTGAAAGCAACACAGTAACTCAGAATTATTGCAAATGGTCCTATAAAGACATTCTGTGACTACCATCTGATGAACAAAAACTTTGGCAACAAGCATGTGAAAAAGAACTACAAATGCTTAAAGAATGCAAAGTTTACAAAATAGTTGACAGACCTACAAACCATAAGGTCATTAAAAACAGATGGGTATTCAATGTTAAAACAGATGGGCAAAAGTGTGCCTGCCTAGTTGCCAAAGGCTTCTCTCAAATCGAGG
>JBBPTY010001311.1:0-10209 GCA_038094335.1 Tylopilus aff. striatulus | reverse complement strand
GTCCAGGAAAAAGGTAAAAGAGAGTGAAGGAACATTAAATGAACGTACGCTGATAATCCGAGTCCATATTCAAAGAGGAAACATTGTCTATAAAGGTAAAAGTAGCGCCGGAATATCGGAATTACCTCGGATTTTAACATTGTCCTTCCTGCCTGGGTACCAAGGATGCTAACTCCTCTTGAGGGAGTATTACCTGTAATCTAGGTGGTTAGAATTCCGTAAAAACCCAGCTTACCACTGTAGGGGGCTCCCTGCTCCCACACCGTACATAGTTTTTATAGTCTGGGCATACCCAAGACTGTCAACAAAGAAAAACTAATAAAATGCTAGCCGCATGCACTGGGCATCAAAGTGGCACTGTCTGGCATGTAAATATGAAAAGGTCCAACCCTAAAATCGAAAGTCTGAGGGTGCGAATGTACCTGACCACTCTGTGGGTCTAGGTCCGAGTTAGAGGCACCAAAACAAAGTGCAACGAAAGGGAATGCAGTAAAACTGTTCGGACTAAGTGCGAATAGGTAAAAGGAGGTAAAACAAACTGTTTCCTATCAACAGAACCGTCCGGTTTGACGTTCTGGGCTGATACCATCAGATCCAGTTAACCAGACTAGGCCAGACAGCTTGGATGGACTCGGACTTGCTTGGCTTGGCTTGGCACTTCGTGCAGCAGACACCAGGCAACATAGAACACTAGAAATCATGCAAAATGGGACTTACAACTGTAGTGAGCTTCTGGCTCCTACAGCGGTATCACCTGAAAGAGTGGCGTCAAGGAAATTCATGGTGAGTAAGAAATGACACCATGATGTTGAGCAAAGTACTCACTGTACTATTCATGTTGAATAGCCCTCAGAATAAAGAAGAGTTGTTCAACCTCTGACATGCTGGCCTTTGAAATGCAATTGAGCACAGTTTTGGTATTCTAAAGCATCAGTGGCGGATCCTGTTGCTACCCCCAGAGTTTGGTATAGAGATCCAAGCAAAAATACCAGCAGCACTATGCGTGATCCACAACTTCATCCAAACTCAAAACCCAGATGCCTCATTTGCTCCGAAATACCACGGATTCAATCTGGAAGGGGTCAGCGAAGATGATGACACAACAATGTTCAGAGTTTATGGAGATGGTCCAGCTGACAGTGCCGAGCGGCAGAGGGCAGATCAACGACACGATTATATTGCAGAAATGACATGGCAAGACTATTGCACAGAGTTACATGCAAGGGGAGTACACGTATGATACAAAAATACCTATAACCACTGAGATGGAGATCATGTATGTAGATGTTGGGAGTGTACCTTTAATATTCCATATTCTGAGCCGCTGCCTCACAATCTTTCCTTGCCTAAATTGAGTCCAAGGCATTTTTGATCCATACTTCGCGTGAAGCATGATCAAACCTAAGGAAAAACATCACCTTCATCTTGTTCATCAGATCACTCATGTACTCGGCAAGGTCGTTGTTTTGCACCAGTGTGAGGTTGAACAACATAAGGAGATCAGCAGCTCACTCGATATACTCCTTGTCACCAGAGGTACCAGTGCTGGATGCAGGCACTGCTGGAGTGGGCAGACTTGGGATGGGCATGTCCATTTTGTGAGACATTTCTTCAACTGCATGCATGACCTGGTTCATCGCATCACTCCCCTCAAACTGTGCTTTTGCAGTTGCAGAGTGTGAATGAGATCATTTGGATGTTGTGCTTTCAGGTATGCCTACAATGCTTGATGCCTTGCGCTTCTCAGATTTCTGACTGACACTAGTCATCGTGGTGGAGGGTAGGGAGGCAGTAGAGGGGGGGGTGTGAGAGGTATGTGGATGGTATTGATGGAGCAGCAGTATTGGGATCAGTGAGAATGCTGAGGGTCGTTGACATACTGTCATCAATCACAGTATCATTGTTGATGGTCTGATTATCAGGGGTGGTGGCGATGGGGGCAGCAGCAGGATTTTGTTGAATTTGACTGGGGCCGGCGGTAGGACTAATGCGGGAAGGTAGGGTAGAACGCAATGAATGTTGCTAGGTAGGGGCAGTTGCAATGGGGGACTCAATGAGGGCATGCTTTTGGGGGCTGTGCCTTGGTTTCACTTGACCTGGCCAAAACACATGCGATCCCTTTGCCACAGTAGGCATAAGAACAGAGATATCGTTCCAATAGGGCCAAGGGTTGTTTTCATACTTCACTGCATTGGGGTGAGACTAGTTAAAAAAAAGGTGGGTGAGAAAGGTGAATACAATGCAGGAAGTAGTGTACACACCTTGCAAAAACTCGCCCATGCCATGCAAGTGTGCTCATCAACAATCACACCACAAATGTTGTCATAGTGAAAGCCTGAGGCCCCTTGAATCTGGGCAACTAGTGTATATTCAGCCTTGAGCTTTGATCAACTTCAAGTCAGCATCAAAATGCAGGGGACAGGCTGGGAATGACTACATATATTTCTGAACTTTGTCTTGCAAGTAGAGCTTGTCTTTGGAACCTTTTGCAGCAGATATTTCTTGTTGACCTCTTCAGCAACCTGGTTAAAGGTTGCATCCTTGAAGTTATTATCACCTGCAGAAGCATGTTGAGAGAGAAGAAGTCTGATAAGCTCATTCATTTCTTCAGGGGACCAGGTGGCGCGAGGGGAACGTGCTTTCTTCGCTCTGGCCCTTCCTTTATCAACCACTGCGGGATTGACAACGTGTGGTAACTGTGAGGAATGTTGTGAAGAACTTGAGTGAGTTGATCTGTTCAATGGGGAAGCACTGTTGCAGCACATACTGTCATGAGGAGGGGGTGGTGCTAGTCGGAGGAAGGGGGGTCATGCTGATGGAAGTGGCCGAGTATGGTCATGTGATCTGAGCCAAGCGAATGTCTTAATTGTAGTTACTAGCTAGCTGAAGTAAAATTTGCATATCCGGACTGGACCTTAGGATTCTGTGCAGGTTAAAAAATGATTGAGGTTAAATGCACCTGGAATAACACCACAACATCCACTATGGCTGAAGGAGGACAGAGAAGCCTCTCAAATTCCTGATTTTCAGTGTCACTTTCAGGACCCTCATTACTGTCAGGATCAGCACCATGACCAAAACCTATGTTGTTGTCAGAGAAATCTTCTAGATCAATGGGGGCCTGAGCATGTGGTGTCATGTTGAGATGATGATAAGCCTGAAGTATGAGTGAGGTACTGGGATAACACAAAGAAAAACTGACCAGATGCATCAGGTTATTATCCTGGAGCTGTTGCAGATTGTTTTGGTCAGGACAGGAATGTGAAATCACAGCCATGATGTCAGATCATTATCTAGTAGGACATATTTCAGAATTGGAGGTGTTAGCATACACATACAAAGCTGGGTCTGTCATCTACATTGGCATGGACTGGCAATAATAAGAATAAAACCTTACCTTGTTTAGCACTGGTTCGGTGTAAGACAACAAAAATATATCTTGCGGCAGAACTCCAAGGGAGAGCCGTAGTGCAAGCAAAGAAGAGAAAGAGAAAAAAGGGCGAGTGATCGTCCCAAAGGTTTCCTGCTGAGTTAGTTCTGCAAAGGTAGACTTAACAGGGGAGGGCTGACCAACCTGAGTGAAGAAAAGAATGAGTCTGAGTGACTCCAGATGCGACTGCACGGAAAGAGGGGCTACCGAACTAGGCAAAGTACCAGCCAGGTGCACGAAAGGGAAAGAAGGGGAATATAAGTATAGACCTACGGTGGTTACTTACTGTTGAGCTTCCCTAGACACTCACTCGTAGTCCTTTTCAGTGGGAAAAAGCTCCTTATTAGATGCCGTGTACATGGCTTTATAGTCCAGGCACACCCGAGACTGTATGAGAGAAACTAAAAAAAAGGTACCACCACCCAGTCTGATGACAAGGGCCAACTGCATAGGTAAGAAGGTACTACTAAGGCTGCGAAATGTGGGTAGTGGCTTAGCCCGAAGCCCAACAAATTTGTCCAAGTGACACCGTGTGCACAGCCATGCAATCGCTGCTACTGGGCCTCGGACAGTCCGACTTGGACTACCTAAGCACTCGGACTTGGTTCATACTTGACTGTGCAAGTCTACTGATGTGAACTGGTGTGAATAGCAACTAAAACTTACTGCGAGAGAACTAGGAACTGCCGGACCATACTTGGCTGGTGCTACTTGACCGATGCGACTGACTCGGGCATGAAACTCTTGACTTGGGGCATTGCTGGGTTTGACCAGAGACCTGTGAATGAAAAGCTGGGGACTAGGGGTTTGTAACCATAGAGAGCTTCTTGCTCCTACGTTGGTGTAGGAGCCAGAAGCTCACTACAGTTGTAAGTCCCATTTTGTATGATTTCCAGTGTTCTAGGTTGCCTGGTGTCCACTGCACGACGTGCCAAGCCAAGCTGAGCAAGTCCAAGTCTGTCCAAGCTGTCTAACCTAGTCTGGTCGACTGAATCCGATGATATCAGCCCAGAATGTCAAACCAGATGGTTCTTTTAATAGGAAACAGTTTGTTTTACCTCCTTTTACCTATTTGCACTTAGTCTGACCATTTTTACTACATTCCCTTTCGTCGCACTTTATTTTGGTGCCTCTGACTCGGACCTAGGACCTCAGAGTGGTCGGGTACATTCGCAGCTTCGGACCCTTGATATTAGGGTCAGACCTTTTTATATTTACATGCCAGACAGTGCCACTTTGATGCCTAGCACATGCAGCTACTGTTTTATTAGTTTTTCCTTGTTGACAGTCTTGGGTATGCCCAGACTATAAAAACTATGTACAGACTACCTAATCGAAAGTTTTCCCCCTTTGGAAGAGACCACCAGTGAGTGTCTGGGGAAGCTCAACAGTAAGTGACCACAGTAGGTCTTTCGTATATCGTTTTTCGTATCTTTTTCTGCCTGGCTGGTACTTCGTCCAGTTTGGAGGCCCCTATTTCCATGCAGTTGCACTTGGAGTCACTCAGACTCACCATATTTCAGTCAGGTTGGGCAGTCTTCACTCAGAAGGCTCAGCTCTCAGTGTTCTCCCTTGTTTAGACCACTCCCATTAAGTAGATCGAGTTGGAACTCTTTGGAACGATCACTCACCCCTTCTTCTTTCTTTCACCTGCTTGCATCAGGCTCTCCCTTGAAGTAGCTGCAAGATATATTTTTGTTGTCTTACATTCGGCTCACAAAATTTGGATTAGTAGACTCATGCTTACCATGTGTGATTGGTATTACTTTCAAATCAGTTTGTGTGGCCATAGTAGATAATACTGTGACAGATGTACCTTGGCATGTAGCCACATTAGCAACAAATCAATGTGTGTTGAGCTGATTGCAATGTAATAGTGGCAAAGGTATGGTCTGGAGCAACAGGATAGGATGTGGGTTTGATTATACAACTGGTAAAACAACAGTCAGGTAAGTACTAAGAAGTTCAATTCATAATAACAACAGTGTCCAAATTGGCCTGGTTGACCCGAAGAAACATATCACCATCAAGGTGCTCAAACACAAGAAACTTGTCAGTGTACATAGTGTCTGATGCAACTATAGCACCCCAGATGATGGAGTTGATGAGGATGATGATGGAGGATGCTCAGGGGACAGCTTTGACTCTATGGAGACAAAGGTCATGGTCTATTTGCCTGGCTGTACCAGGTCTTGGTTTGAATGGTTGCACCAGGGCAAAATCAAATGTGGCAGCACCTGGAATATCACAGGTGAACATGAAAATGAGACAAATGAATGCATTCTCAGATAGGGTCATCTATATGAAAGCACAGTCAAATCTTTTGTCACCATGGAAATGTGGATTGCATTGCAGGTGGTCCATACATAGTCACCAGTCTATAACAGACTCATAGTTGACCCTCGCATACTTGTACTCCCATATCTAATATGATTGAACAATGATTTTATAATTAGCTGCATAATGATGAATGGGCTCACCTGAAAGTTAGGAGGGATTTCCACTGGTCCCTTTAGATCATAACCCCATACCCTCAGCAAATCCACAAGGAACTTGAATAACTTCCTATGGAAACCGGTAAAAGCACAATCACCTGGAGTGCAAGTCAACTCAATCTCTTCAATGGATGTTGTCTTGCATGGCAAACTGAGCACATGATGGCCATTGATGGCACTGCCAATGTCTGCAATATCATCAGATTCCTCATCATCACCTGTCTCAGAAGATAAGCTTTTCCACTCTCTGAGATGATTGATATGCATTCTTATGAGCTTTGCTGTAAGCTTGTGATGGTCTATCCATAGAATCTATATCAAACAGTCTATTGTTAGAGTGCTGATGGACTATTAATGACATACCTGGTTTGCTACATTCTTTCCATTCATTTGCCCATAAGTGTCTTTCAGAGGGCCATGCATACCCTCATTTGGTTGCATGCTGTAGTTGCATATGGCACCCTTGTTCTGGATATCACAGACAATGTGCTTGAAAAGATGAATCTTTGGGAAGTCCCAGTCTGACCTCAAGCCATCAATTCCTGATACCTCAATGGTTTCTAGGTATGTTTGAGATATATGTGGTAGTCAACTGAAATATATAAGATTATCAAATGGACACTCACCTGGAGAGCTTCATGGAAGTGGAGGGTTTCATCTTTTATCATCTGGAGTGTACATACTGTGTGGACATCCAAACTAACCCAACTATTGAGTTTCAGGTAGCAGGAAAAAAGGCAAAGGACACAGTATCCTTCTAAGCTAATTGTTTGCTTGAAGAGGCCAAGTCCAGTGTAAAATGAGAGCTGAAAGCAAGTTTTGGACCTTATTACAACCTGAATCACAAAGAATCATAGCCAGTACATACCTTAGTAAGGTTGCACAGCTTATTGCCATTACTGAAGGTGATATGAATCATAGAGTTGAATCAAGCTAGGCTGCACCAATGTAGGAATTGTTTGAGGCTGAGTTGCAATGCAATTGTTAATGGTATCATAGTGGGCAGCATGAAGACTAAATAGATGTACTATGTTTCCATGGTGGTTTCAGTTGGTCATCCAAGATGACCTAGAACCTTTTTATACTCATTTAATAGGTGCTTACTGCTGAGTCTGCTGTCAAAGTAGTATAACCAGTCGAAGCTGAGTGCTTGATGGGGATCAGAGTCCCTGAGCTTCCAGAATATATTCTGTAGTTCATGTGAGTGTGTTCATGCCATTGTCAATGCCATATAAATATGGTAATATGTTGATCTCACCTCAATGAAACACAACCCAAGCACTTTGAGTATCACATTTCCAGTAGTGTGATCATGGTGATACAATACCACTGTATTCTGTGCTTCAGCCATTGACTGATTGTCACAGTCCTATGAGAGTTTGTGAAGTGGTTCTAAGGGAACAAGGTAGATCAAACATGGCAGTTTGCCCAATCACCCTTGTATCAGTGACATCATACACCTATCAAAAGGTAAACTATTTGTTGGATAAAATGAATGAAAACCTACTGTCCCTCATAGTTGCCTGACAGGATCAGAAGTATCAAAAATAGTGTGCACATAACCTTATCATATGACAAAGTGTGTGTATATCCTATCTGAGAGTTTTCCACCATGCAGTCATCAAGAATCTTGGAGAATGTGTCATGCCAGACAACACACTTAAGGGTCATATAACCAAGCTTTCCTTCTTCATCAGCATCTTTAGGAACATATCAATGATCAGTAAATTCACAACCTGAGCTAAATTGAGGACTCAGACAGTAACTTACAATTGGTAACCATCCAACAACACACCCACCACTGATTCCCTGGCTGTTCCATATTTCAATGAGAAGATTTGCACATCACACAATGACTGGATATCCTTTCACAATTCCAAAAGATGACAGTCTTGTTTTGTCTGCATAAAGAATGAGTCCAAATGGTACTACATTCTCCACATCTTGGGGGAGGTTAGACTACATACAGGAGCATATTATTATATTACTTAGTTATGGTAACACAGAAGGTGAATTGGAAGCATACTCATATGTCCCACTAGTGGTCTCCAGTCCATGGTTCATCATAAAATTGTTTGAAGTTAGTCCCATTGTGCTTATACAAGTGCTCTGCATCCCACACAAAGTGTGGTGTGAGTAAAGGGTTCTTGAGTTGATCAAGAGCCAAAGACCAGATGAGCTTAGCATAGACTTCATACATTCGTGGCTTACCTTTGTACAGCTCAATAATGTCATGTTTTTGAAACTAAACAACCAATGTAATGTCGAATACATTTTGCTTGATATGAAAATAACATAAACGTAAGTTCAGCAGCAGCTGTGTCACAAGCTCGTTGAAAGTCATTGTAGTTCTTAAGGCTAACCTTCATGCTCCTATCTGCTACCCAGAAGATGAGACCCAATAGTTTGTCTATCTGAGCAACATTGAGTCCCATGTCCAATGCGACCTCAGCGAATTTGAAGTTGCCTAGGTCATGGAAGGGATGCCATGGCCTGTCATCTTCAGGTGGTACCACCATTCAGGTGATGTGGAATTGCTTGTACAATTGGTGAAGGTTGGGCCAGCCACTGCAAGGATGATACTCAGTCTTAAACTCCTGGGGCTGGTGCTGAGCTGAAGGTCCACCAAAAACAGGTTGATCAGCTGGTGGAGCTGACATTGACAAATCTGAAGGTGCTAAAATCAGTATGGGTTAATATTGGAGACTCTGACACCACAAACCCAATAATGATGGTGAGAATACATACCTGGGCTGGCACCCACATGTTCTCTTGCAAGTCCAGGCAAACTGGCTTTGGGTGATTCCACACACAGATCAGCCAATGCATCCTGGTCATTCTCCTTGGACAGGACAATATCTGCTTTGACATCATTGATGCCATTTGGATCAGGACTTGATCTATTTAAGTTGCTACAACTGACTTACCTGTACCCATCAAGTCAAGGACTTCTGATCTGGGTGACTTTTCTGATTGAAGGTTCAAGGAAACAGTGACTAAGGACAACCCTGGTGGCTCTGGGTGACCTTCTCTCACTTTTCCAAAGGAGCAGAAAGATAAATTTCAAGTACTGAAGTGCATACATACTTTATAGTCTGGGCATACCCAAGACTGACAATTTCCAAATGTCAAGTAAATGACAATCATGAGGTCCCAAGTCATAGGTCAGGCCTGCAACATCAAGAGAATGCCAAAGAATAACAAACCTGAGTCAAATCTGACAAGGATAGACTGATGAAATGGAGCCCAATCATCTCCAGGGGTAAGTAAGCAACATTGGCCCCTCAGCCACATGACCAAGTTTGCTCAGTCAATGCATCCAAGTCCAGGCCCTATACTATTGAGTGAAATCAAATGACAATAACCTTTGTCACATGAAAGAACATGTCCAAGTCATCAAATCAAACTCTAAAAGACATACTGACATTGATTTAGGCTTGGCTGACTAGACCAGTGTAGAAGCAAGGAGCTCTCTATGGTTACAAGTCCCTCCCTTCCAATTTTTCATCCACAGGTCCCTGGTCGAGCCCAGAAATGCCCTGAACCCACAGTGTCATGCCCAGGTAAGTCATGTTGGTCAAGATTTATCAGTCAAGTATGGCCCAAGTGTCTAGAATTCAACCAAGTAAGTCTTCAGCTCAGATATTTGTTTTATTCAAGTTAGTAGGCTTGTGTGGGCAAGTCTGGCCCAGTTCTGAGCATTTCAAGTAGCCAAGTAGGTCCACCTGAGGGTCGGTAGTCACCATTGCACAGCCATGCACACTGATTCACTTGGGTCGACAATTTTATTTTTGGACTGATATATCACACATGGCAGGTAGCTGGCATGTTGCTTGGACATGGGCACAGTTGCCTCAGGTCCCAGACACTGTAGCTACCCTTCTTTTATTCATTTTCATACTTCTATTCCATACAGTCTTGGGTATTCCCAGACTATAAAAACTATGTACAGACTACCTAATCAAAAGTTTTCCCTCTTCAGAAGAGACCACCAGTGAGTGTCTGGGGAAGCTCGACAGTAAGTGACCACAGTAGGTCTTTCATATATCATTTTTCATATCTTTTTCTGCCCAGCTGGTACTTCATCCAGTCTGGAGGCCCCTATTTCCATGCAATTGCACTTGGAGTCACTTGGACTCACCATATTTCAGTCGGGTTAGGCAGTCTTCACTCAGAAGACTTAGCTCTCAGTGTTCTCCCTTGTCTAGACCACTCCCATTGAGTAGATTGAGCTGGAACCCTTTGGGATGATCACTCATTCCCTTCTTTCTTTCATCTGCTTGC
>JBBPTY010001310.1:0-10232 GCA_038094335.1 Tylopilus aff. striatulus | reverse complement strand
GAAAAGTGAGGGTAAATATGCACCCGCTCCATGTCTCACCAAACAGGTGAGGAGAAGAGCGGGTGGGAAATGAATGCGTGTTTAAGTACTCATCAGGTTGGAATGCTAGCTTGACATCATATGCTGGCATGCGCCAACAGTACTTACCATCATTCACAGTTTGTTTCCCCTTTCAGACTTCATATATAAAGTCCCTGTAGTACTCCTTTGTACCCTAGTTCAGTTATTCAAATCATCTAGCCCATCCACTCAATCAAACCCTTCTACTCATCACTACCTCCTCAACTCACCCTCTGAGCAAGTACCCCTTGGGGACTTGTCTCCTTCCTTCATACCTCTGCAACAAGGACTGGACCTGAGCAAGGTGTGACATATAAGTCCTATGCCAAGGTTCCTTGCCCCCTAGCCTCTCCCTCAGTGCTCCAACCTGATCCTGACCTTGCTGTCAACTCTAATGTCCTTCATCAACCCAGATCAGTTCCTGTCCCCCTTGTCCTCTGAACCTCTTAGAGACCAAGAGAGAGAATTCTCAGTTTCACCAAGTTCCAACCCCACTCCTAGACCTCCACAAGGCCTGTGACATCTCTGTCCACCCAGGACCTCCTAGGGAGCAATCCCTTATGAACCCCTATAAGGAAACTCTGGACTTTGCTCCTCATCAATAGAACTCCTGTCAGCCCCTCAGAAGTCCCTCAGGAGTTCATTCCCCAACCCCTTGTACCCTTAGGTACTCCTCTATGACACCCTCACCCCCCTCTGGAATCCCTCATCCCTGTGGACCCTCCTCCATTTTCCATCAGGGATGGGATTTGACATGTACCTTCTCTATTCCCCCAATTTTGCTCTAACTTTTTGATGGTTCCTCCTCCTCTAACATTACCTCTGCAATAGATTTGTCATTAACTTTCCTCTTAGGTGAGTCCACCTCTGATGTATTTTACATAACCTCATTGGATTCCTCCTGTGTGTTGGTGCTTGGACATAGCTGGCTCACCCATTACAATCTGTTGATTGATTGGATATTGGATAACATCTCTTTCCAATTCTCCATAGGTAGAATGCCAACCCCAAGCTCACCTTTTGATCCCCTGGAACCCCCACCTTCATCTCCATCTCCATCTCCATCTCCATCTCCATCTCCACCTCCATCTCCACCTTCTTCCTCTACCTTCCCCATACTTCCAGAACCTCCATCAGACTTGCCCCAAGCCCTAGAACTTTACAACCCAAATATCTCCTTTGTGAATGTGATTGCATTCAACCATGCTTGCAAGATGGACAGTGCAGTCCCCTTTTCCCTCTCCCTTCAAGACATTCACAGCTTCTCTGCCCACTTCTCCTCCATAGATGTGACACTGGATGAGACTATCAACCTCTCCAGTGTTTCTCTGGAATACCACAACCTTGCAGAAGTCTTTAGTAAGAAGAAGGCAGATACTCTTCCCCTACAACACCCATTCAACCTGAAGATTAATCTCAAAGAAGGAGCAGAACCTCTGATCAGCAAACTATACACCCTCTCCCTCATCAAGCAAGAAGCCCTCAAGGACTTCCTCAATGAACATCTCTGCATCAGCTTTATCAAGTAGTCCATGTCCACACACACTGCCCTAGTGTTGTTCATCTACAAGAAGGACAGCTCCCTTCACATTTGTGTTGACTTCCATGGACTCAATAAAATCACAAAAAAGTACTGATATCTTCTCCCTTGAACCTTCAACCTTCTCAAGGCCCCTAGTGGTGCTAAAATCTATACAAAACTCAATCTCCAACACACATACCATCTAGTCCACATTGTGGAAGGAGATGAGTGGAAAACCACTTTCTGCATCTGCTACAGATCTTACAAATGGCTGGTAATGCCCTTTGGGCTTACCAATGCCCTTGCCACTTTTCAGCAATTTGTTAACTCAATATTCACTGATATGCTGAACAACCCTGTAAATAATATACCTTAACAACATCCTCATTTATTCCCATGATCTCACCTCTCACTGGAAGAATGTCTGAGAAGTCCTCTGACAACTCCATTATAACCACCTGTATCTCAAACCCAAGAAATGCAAGTTCCATTCAGACACTGTGGAATATTTGGAATATATCCTCTCACCCTCCAGCCTAACCATGGCCAAGGACAAAATCAAGGCAATCACAGACTAGCCCAAACCCTGGAAGGTCAAGAACATACAGTCCTTCCTGAGGTTCACCAACTTCTACCACTGATTCATCCATAAGTACTCTGACATTGTGATCCCACTCACCTGCCTCACTCACAAAGGAGTTCCTTGGAACTTTGCTAATGACTGTCACAAGTCCTTCAACCTCCTTAAGAAGGCTTTCACCTCTGCTCCAATCCTTGTTCACTGGACTCCAGACACCCCTATTATCATCAAAACAGATGCCTCCAACTACACCATCACTGGCATTTTCTCCATTCCTTCCTCCAATGATTTCCACCCCATGGCATTCTACTCCCACACCCTTTCAGATGCAGAGTTGAACTATGATATCCATGATAAGAAGTTCCTGGCCATTTTCAAGGCATTCCAAAATTGGCATCACTACTTAGAAGGAGCAGTCACCCCAATCAACACCATCACAGATCACAAAAACCTCAAGTACTTCTCCACTACCAAGCTTCTGATGTGATGCCAAGCCTGGTGGTCCAAATACCTCTGCCAATTCAATTTGGCAATTCAGTACCAACCTGGGAAGCTTGAAGCCAAACCTGACACTTTAACTAGATGATGGGATGTTTACCCTATGTTACAGTTGGCTGTTCACTCCTCTTATCTCTGCACTGCTTGGTACTGCCCTGGTTGACCTATTTATATCACTATACATTTCCATTTCCATGGACATAGCCTCCTAGTCATCACTCTCATGATGACTCAGTGTCCCCTTAGTTCACATTTCCTTATTTACATCTTTCTAACCTGCCCTCAAGTCCCTCATTTCACATTATATACAAGTCTTTCCATGTATGTAGTTTTCTCATGCTTGTTCTTCACAATTATATGCTTAACTTGTGTCCTTACTTTGTGGCTTAAGTCCCACAAACCTAAGTAAGCAAATCCTAAGTCCTCAGTCATCCCCTCCTTTGTCCTTAGTCCTCCAGATGTTGTGCCTCTCTGTGAGTGCCTCCTGGAGCCCCTGAACACAGGTTTTGCATAGAGTGTAACACCCTAAAGAGGGGGACAAGAATTATGCATGTGTAAACCCCAACAACTATAAGTCCATCTTCATCTCTGAGCAACTCATGCATCCCTCTGTGCCACTTACCTTGCAACCCCAACCCTTCACACCACACTTCTCATCAATGTGGAGCAACTCTGCTCAGACTCCTCCTCACACTCCCCTCCAACCCTGTCACCTCTGCTCTGCTCTCCTCTGACACACTCTCTGATGTGTATTGGTCCAAACCCCAAGAAGGCTTCCTACTCAGGGACAACCACATCTACATCCCTGCCTGCAATAACCTCTGTCTCCACATCCTCTAATACTTCCATAACCATTCCACTTCAGACAAAACTGCACCCTGAACCTCATCCAATGAGAATACACCTGGCCAGAAATCTACACCTTTGTAGAGGACTACATCAACTCCTGTATTGTGTGTGCCCAAGCAAAGATTCCCTGACACCACCCATATGGTCTACTCAAACAGCTTCCTGTCCCAGAGAAACCATAGAACTCCATCTTCATGGACTTCATCAAGCAACTCCCCTCCTCCAATGACTACACTGCCATTCTCATGGTGATTGACAGATTGTTAAAACAAGCCATATTCATCCTGACCTATGATACCATCACCTCCCCCAACCTAGCCAAGTTGTTCCTACTGAACATGTTCTCTAAGCATAGAGTTCCTTCACATGTCACCTCCAATCATGGCTCTAAATTTGTGTCCCACTTCTTCTGCTCCCTTGGGAAGGCCTTGGACATGCACCTGCACTTCACCTTGGGTTACCACCCCAAGGGCAATAGGCAGACAGAATACATGAACCAAACCCTGGGACAGTACTTCTATATCTACTGCAACTATCAGCAGAATAACTGGTTAGAACTCCTCCCTCTTGCCAAATTTGTCTATAACAACACCCCAAGCACCACAACCAGAGTATCCCTGTTCTTCACAAATAAGGGATACCACCCCAACTTCTCAATCTATTCTGACCACAAACTAACCACCTCTGGAGCTAAGTCCTTCATCACAGACCTAGATGAACTCCATGAGTTCCTCTGATCAGAGATGTTGGAAGCCCAGAAGTGCTACCAAGGTCCCACTGATGCTAAACACAGCCCTGCTCTAGTGTTCAAAGTTGGTGACCAAGTATATATCAAGGCAAAATTCTTCCAATCTACCCAACCCTTGAAAAAGCTCTCTGAAAAGAACCTGGGCCCATTTCTGATCATCACTCAGTCTGGTTCCCACTCCTTCACCCTCCACCTACCTGACATCATAAACTCCATCCACCCTGTCTTTCACATCTCCCAGCTCAAGGTATCCACTCCAAACACTCTCCCAAACCATGTCCAGCCTCCATCACCTTCAATCAAGGTCAATGAAGAATCTAAATATGAGATTGAGAAGATCCTTGATTTCAAGATAGACAGGAGAAGGCACCATTTCCAACTCCTCTATCTGGTTCACTGGCTTGGATATACTGGGACAGATGATGAAACATCCTGGCTCCTCATCACAGAACTCAGCCACACCTCAGAACTGTTACAGTTGACCTGTCTTCTCCTTTCTTGTTGCATCCCAGATCCAGATCTATCCCTTATTGTCATATCCCAAAATAGTGCTAAGTACTTCCAGACATTCCAGTAGTACTTCCACTGGGGTTTCCGGTGACATATTGCTTACTAAGGACCCCTGACCCTTGGACTTCCCACAATCTATTTCTATTTGGTTCTTCTTGTATTCTGACACTTACCCCTGACATTTGACTTACTCACGTACCTTGTACATTCTTCACCTGACATGCTATTCCCACTTAGATCACCACTCCGGACAGCCTGTCCTGCGTAGCACACAGCTTCCAGTGGTTTTCCGGTTCCAGTGGCATGTTACATTCTACACTTGATGTGTGCAGTTTCTACCTCTACATTCTTGCTTGTTAGTTGTTTCAGATTCCAGTATATAAAGACCCCTGTAGCTACTGTACTCCTCAGTTCGAATATCAAATAAGTCCCTCCATTGAATCCTTTGAGCTTTAGCTCTATTCTGATCTTCTGACCTCGAGGACGGCGTGCACAAGGGTGTGACACACAAGTCTTGCACCAAAGATCCTCACCCTTTTACTTTTACCCTCTCTGATACTTTCTGGGCCATTCCAGTCCCTGGAATCTTCCGACCCCTGAGATTCACCCAGAGGAACTGGGCTTGACACTTATTTAGCCTTCCTTATTCTTCTTTGTCATGGATATAGCCTCAATGATTACTTCTCTCATAGCAATCCAGTATCCCCTTTTAGCCATGTAGCCTCAATTGTTCTTTAATGTTCTCTATGGTTCTCTCTTGTTCCTTGGACCTGCCCTTATGTGAACTCAGTTCACAATATATACCATAGTCTTCATGTATGTACTTTTCCCATGCTTGTTCTTCACAATTATACACTTGACCTGTGTCCTTGCTTTGTGGCCCTAGTCCCACAAATCTAAGTAAGCAAATCCTAAGTCCTCAGTCATTCCCCTCCTTCATCCTTAGTCCTCCATATGCTGCATCTCTTAGTGAGTGCCTCCTGAAATCCCCTGATCAGAGGTTTGGTGTAGAGCATAACAAAAGAACAAGCATGCTTTTGACCCCCCCTATTTAGGAGCAGGGTCTACCCCAGTATATGAGAAGAGCCTTTGGACTTTGCAACCTTGACAACTCTAACTCAGAAGACTCCCCAACCCCAGCCACTGCCCTAGTCCAAAGATAACCACAAGCCCAGATCACCCCTAGCACCCCTAGTAACCCTCAGCTTCACCCCAGACTGCTTATATCCAGAATGACACTCACACCCACACCTCTAGCACCACAAAGACCCCCATCCCCCCCCCTGTTGACCCACTGTTATTTGCACTTACTGCACCTCCTAGCCCAATTGTACCCCCTGTTCCCCTTGTTCTAGTACCCCTCACCCCAGCACCCTTCACCCCAGTACCCCCAGTCCCACAGATCCCCATGGCTACAGAACTCAGAGCAACTCTCCCCACAGACTTCAATGGGAAATCTGAAGATATCTCCTGGTGGACTTTAGCAATGGAAGTGTATTTCAACCTCAATGCTGCCATCTATGACATGGACAAGAAGAAGATCTATACAATGCTAAATAAGCTCACAAGTGGAGATTGAGCTAAAGTCATGGAAAGATGGTATGCAAAGATGAAGAATCAAACTGTGGACAATGTAGAAAAGACTATGGCAAATTTCTCCAAAGATCTTGAAACTACTATATTCCCCTTTGACATCAAAGCAACTGCCTGCCAACAAATTGGAAAACTTAGGCAAACTCCCTTCAAGTTAGAGGATGGAATGTGGGATGATGGATTCCAACAATACATCACCAGCTTTCAAAACCTTGCAGCTAAAGCAGAGACCCTGGATGAAGCTACCCTGGTCAACCACCTCAGTGCTGGAATGGATATCCAAATTGCCACTATGATCCTATCCATGTCCCCAGTCCCCAAAACCATTGAAACCTGGATTAAACAGGTGAAGATGTTCCATGTGCAAAAATGCATATCCTAGGCCTTAGAAGTGGAAAAGGAATCACCACCCCATACAACAGTTGACCTGCCAAAGACCCCAATGCCATGGACATTGATGCCATCACCCTCTGCAAACTTTCCCCTCTAGAATGGCCAAAATGCATCCATGAAGGACTTTGCTTCAAATGTAGAAAGAAGGGACACAATGCCCAACAATGCATCAAATACATGAATGCCCCATCTAGATCAACCCCTCAAACTCAGAACATCCATAACACTGAGACCACACCCCATACAACCCCTGTCCCCACACCAACCCCACACACCCCCTCCACTATCAAACCCTATGTCAACTCTGTTATGCTTGGACCGGATAGGTACGAGCGCAAACTCAAGCTACGAGGATCAACTACAAGTCTTTTGGACGAGTAGCGGGGAGACTGAGGGTGAAGCGTAGAGACTGCTTGGAAGAGATCCGAGCGAGTGAGTCAAACCAATGGAGGTTGGATTGAGTAGAACTAGCTTAGATATAAGAGTACAAGGAGAACCCTATTTGTAGGGTACGGAATGGCGCACAGACCATGTCTGTGTATGGTACAAAGTATCGAGAAAGGAAATCCAAGAACAAGTGTAGTGGTACAAAACGAAGAACAAGCATAACCATAAAAGGTGGTGACCATTATAGAAGGTAAAACGTAACAAACTCCCTGAAGACCCAAGGGAAGTTCAAACAAGAAGTACTCCAGACCTTGAAAATGTGCTTTGAGAAACCTGCAGAGGAAGTGGCAGTAACCCTTACTGATGATATGAATTTTTGAAAACAGAAGTAACCTCAGTGTTTGCTTCTATAGATCTTGTTCATATAATCACTACTCTATTCAATGAAAGGACTTTTCAAATCCCTATAAAACTCAGAGCTGGGCAAGAAACCATCAAAACCACCACACTTATTGACTGTGGGGCCACTGGTAACTCCTTAGATACTGGTCTCCTTACCCTCACCAATTTCCCTCTGAAATAACTTCCCCAACCCATAGTCACACACAATGTGGACAGAACTGCTAATGCCAAGGGAACAATCCACTGTAAAGCCAAGACCAATCTTCTCTTCCCTAAACATAAAGAAGAAGCTGAACTCATGGTTTTGAGTTTAGGGCATAAACAGATAATCCTAGGAATGCCCTGTCTGAAGAAATGGAACCCCAAGATTGACTGGAATTCTCACTCAATTGTCCTTCCCCAAAAACCCCACACCCTCACCAATCTAGACTTATCCCCTCAATGATACCTACTCCAATGGCTGAGACTAGATGAAGACCAAGAAACTGCCCTATGCCTTGCTCAAAGGTTTTCTGAGGATGTTAAGACTCTTCGTGAGTACCTCCCTCCAGGATACACTCATGAGTCAATCAACAAAATCACCATTGTGACCCAATTGGCCCAAACTAAAAGCCCTAAGGATGTAATTATCCCTGAATGGTGTAAGAACTTTAAAGATGTCTTCTCTGAGGCCATTCACAACAAACTTCCCCCTTATTGTCCCTATGACCATGTCATTGAACTCAAGCCCTCGTTTGTCCCTAAGATCACTAAAGTCTACTTTTTAAACCCAGCTAAGAAGAAAGCATGCAAGAGTTTCATTGAGGAACACTTGAAAACTGGGAGAATTAAACCCTCAACATCCCCTCAAGCCTCACCATTCTTCTTTGTACCCAAGAAAGATGGTTCCCTCTGCCCATGCCAAGACTATAGGTACCTTAACTTCCATGCCATTTGTAATGCCTACCCTCTACCTCTGATCTTGAAACTCATTGGTGATCTGAAAGATGCCACCTGGTTCACCAAATTCAACATCCAATGGGGCTACAACAACATTCACCTCTGAGAGGAAGACCAGTGAAAAGTCACATTCATCACCCTGCTCAGATTATTCGAACCCACTATCATGTTCTTTGGATTTAACAATGCCCCCCCCAACTTTCCAATCCTTCATGAACCACATTTTCACAGACATTATCTCTGCATGCTGGCTAAAAGTCTATGTGGACAACATAGGCATTCACACCAACAGAGACATTAAACTCCACCATGAAAGAACCCACAGAGTGCTTCTTCAATTAAGGGAACATGGCTTGTCCCTGAAACTCACCAAATGTCTTTTTGACACTAAGCACATGGAGTTTCTAGGAATGATCATTGAACAAGGAAAGGTTGAAATAAACCCCACAAAACTAGAGGCCATCAAGACTTGGAACCCTCCCACTAATGTTAAGGGACTTTGCTCATTTTTGGGATTCACAAATTTCTATTGCAAATTCATTCCCAACTTCTCCAACATCATCACCCCACTAAACCTCCTAACCAGGAAAACTGAACCCTGGGTCTGGACCACTCTCCAGCAATGCATGTTCAAATCTCTCAAAACTACCTTCTCCTCCACACCTATGCTTCACATCCCTGATGTCACATGCCCACTCACCCTCATGACTGATGCCTTGCTCTTAGCCACTGGAGCAGTCCTCATGCAACACAATGGAAATGGTGATCTTCATCCCTGTGCTTATTTCTCCAAGACCTTCATCCCAGTAGAACAAAACTATGACATCTATGACAGGGAACTGCTGGCAGTCATCCTGGCACTGGAATAATGGTGGCAATATCTTCTATGGACCCCCCATTCCATTGTAGAATAACAAAATTTTCTCTTGTGGCAAAACTCCAAGGGAGCACCTTAGTGCAAGCAGGGAAAAGAAAGAGAAGAAGGGGGCAAGTGATCATCCCAAGGGTTCCCAACTGAGTTATTTCTGCAAGGGTAGTCTTAACAAGGGAGGACTGACCAACCCAAGTGAAGAAAAAGATGAGCCCAAGGGACTCCAAGTGCAACTGCATGGAAATAGGGGCTGCCAAGCTGGGCAAGGTACCAGCTGGGCACACAAAGGGGAAAGAATGATAATAGGAGGAAAGACCTACAGTGGTCACTTACTCTGAGCTTCCCTGGACACTCACTGGTGGTCTCTTCTAAGTGGGAAAAACTGTCCATTAGTTGCTGTGTACATGGCTTTATAGTCTGGGCATACCCAAAACTGTATAAGAGAAACTAAAAAAAAGTACTGCTGCCTGGTCCAATGGCCAGGGCCAACTGTGTAGGTAAGGAAGTACTGCTAATACTACAAAATGCAGGTAGCAGTTTAGCCCAAAGTTCAACAGATCTGTCTGAGTGACACCACACATACAGTCATGCAGTCACTGCTACCAGGCCTTGGATGGTCCAACTTGGATGATCTAAGTGCTTGGACCTGGGTCATACTTGACTGCACAAGTCTACTAATGTGAACAGGTGTGAATAGCAACTAAAATTTACTGCAAGTGAACTGAAAACCACTAGACCATATGTGACTGGTGTTACTTGACCGATATGACTGACTTAGGCATGACACTCTTGACTTGGGGCATTGGTGGGCTTGACCAGGGACCTGTGAATGAAAAACTGGGAACTATGGGTTTGTAACTGTAGAGAGCTCCTTGCTCCT
>JBBPTY010001309.1:0-10238 GCA_038094335.1 Tylopilus aff. striatulus | reverse complement strand
CAGCTAGCAAGTATTTAAACGGTGGTTTTATGCTCAGGGCTGCAGCTTCTGGTGCTTCTACGCATCTCCCGACCGCTGTTGTTGTCTCAACCGAGATCAAGGTTCTCAAAAAAGTTAAGTGGAACATAGAAAATAAAGTAATAGATACATTGCATTTCTGGAAAATTGTCCGGGTAAGTCGTGCGATTAATGGCGAGGCGAAAATACAGATTCTAGTGCTCTTGATAGTGCTTACCCTGAGCGACTGACCTGAGTTAGTTGAGTAACAGTTATCATGAGGGCGTTCTACTAGGAGGTCAAGAAACTGGCTAGAATCATGTTCGCTGTCATCCAAGCCACCGTGGCGGTCAGGACACAAACGGCGGTTAATGTGGGTTGCTAGTATAGTGCGTGTACTAGTAACCTAAGGTAACGTAAGTTATGTGTACAACACACTCGAAACTAAAACAACCATAAATATTTATTGGAATTGATCTGGCTTTGTACTTATGAGGTCTGCTAGACCCGTCATGCTTTTCGAGGGGCAGCCTGAGTGATAACTTAAACACACGGCAATGGATGGCCCTCCGTGGAGCGAAAGACAGTGATCCAAACGTTGAAGTATTGTCATACGGTATGTCATAAGTGAACAAAGGAAGTTGGTCCATTCATATGCTGTTGTCGCCACACTAGTGATCCTCATTCGGCTCGATAGCAAAAAGTCTGAGAATCGGATCATCTTGCTCAAATGGAGCGCCGCACATCAGTAATTTGTTTGTGTCCTTATCCGCCCTTTTACGGGACTTTTTGCCCTTTTATGACACTTTTTCTACTTGGTACCTGGTCTAAGAGGGAATAAGTCCGCTCCAAGAGTGCCAAGTCTGGATAAGGGCATGACTAAATTACTGGTGCATCTGAGAATCATAAGCTTGGACAATAACAGGTGACTCAGTGAGGAGAACATGCTCAGGTGGCACCACACTACAACGCGATCCTGAAAACACGACAATACAATAAATATGGTTAAGTGAGTTTCGCGTCTCGACAATGGCTAGAGATCTGGCTGAAGATGGCATGTCATGGCATGGAGGTGTCAAGAGCATGACATGGTGCGGTTCTCCAATATTTCAAGTTAGGCGGGGAGTCCACGACGAACATCGTAAGGTGCTGGGAATAACACAGGTGGGAGCACGGCATGGTACAACTCGCTTGAACCGTTTTAAGGACGAGCCGATCGACAACAGAGGCCCATGGGCGCTAACACTAAATGGTGCTACACTGCTCAACGTAAGTACCTCAACTTGAAGTAGGTTGTGCGGGTCTCTATCATTTAGTTCAGCCAAAGATCTTTGACCGCGACCCTTCATGAGACCATGTCCCTATAGGTTGCAAGCCGAGCAGAGGTGCCCTTGGTTTCTGTGCTTGTATAACGGTATACCACTACCGCAGGTTGAACGCTCACAGGTGACATAGCTTTCGACTGGTATGTAACCAGCCCAGTGACTGGCTTGGCTTCACTGTGCCTTCATCACCGGACCCTCATCTCAAAATATTGTTTGCGGAGGGCACAGTGTTCTGTGGATACCATCTGGTTGTCCGTTTTGAGGCTGTGAGCGAAACTTTCAAGACCCCCGAGAGCACGCCCTTATTGGCTAGTACGAAGCCTAGGGATTTATTGACATATCCACAGTCCAAGCGCACACACAGTTAAGTGCTTCCAACATTGGCCGCTTGCATATGTTAACAATCTAATTCTTACTAGGAAATCCAGTGTGCGATGCGTACATGACGAAAGGCTGATATTATATGAACCCATTGAGCATATTATTACATTGCTTAATTGTGAAGGTCCCGCAAAATGGGATTTGAGATCAAGATCCCACCGTTACGATACGATAACGAGGCCAATACAAATTTATGCCGCTGACGACTATTGCAGTTTCACCGGGTGAGTGTTCTAGTTCGCGCAGGCTCGATCTGTCGAGGCGAGGACTACTCAGTACCGCGCGATAGGTCAACGGACTGAGGTGCTCGACACGAAGAACAAGATCATTAAATACTCTAGAAGCTCGGAGCCTGTACTCGACAGGAAGCACATGGACAAGGGGTGCCCTGGGCCTGAGACAGGCCCAGGGGCATGGTGATGTCTGGCGTAGGTAGTCATATCGTAGACAAACTGTCTGTCGCAAAGAAACAAGTGACATTGGTACAAAGAGGTAGAAAAACACGAACTGAGGTGCGCGCGAGACTGGGCGCACGCTTGCCAAATCCAACAACGACCACTCAGAAACAATCATGTATATCCTCCGTTCATGGTTTAACCTCTTCCGAAGACGTGTACAATGCTGGCTTAGCGCCTTTCATTCTGAGTTCACAACTGTGAGTCAGGCCTCTAAACTCCGACTTCAACATATACCGGTCACTGCCGGGGTACCGTAACGCTTCAGGCTATAAAAACCATACCGATTACAAATGAGGCCATCTCTTACATCTCTTCCACTCCAGAAAGCCTGAGATGGGGTGGTCTGCATCTGCTCGGCTCGCGGTGTTAGTGTTCATTACGTTTACCCTCGATAGAATGCTCCGAAATCGTATCCAGAGGAAAGGGAAACCTCTTCCCCCTGGCCCTACACCACTGCCATTCTTGGGTAGTGTACTCGCTGTCAACGCCCAGCAGGTATGGTTGACGTTTGCAAAATGGCGGGTAAAGTATGGTGAGTGTAGGCGACCACGTAACACAAAATTGCGATGCAGGCAACTGACTCGGAGTCTCTCTAGGCGATATAATGTATATCAGACTTGTTGATACCGACTACGTCATCCTGAGCTGCACTTCCCTTGCCACAGAACTACTGGACCGACGATCAGAGATATACTCGGATCGACCTTCCATTACAATGGCTGTCGCTCCGTGAGTCACATGCCATCAGAAGGGGCGAGCGAATGACCACTATCCCTCTAGGTATTATGATTTCAATTTTGCCTTGATGAGGTATGGTGAGAAGTGGAGAGCATGCCGGCGGATATTCCAACAGACATTCCGTGCTAACGCCGCTCTTCGCTTTCGCCCAATGCAGCTGAGAAGAGCCCGCGAATTGGTTTCTAACATAATCACTGATCCTACCGAGTATCCGGACCACTTTTTGACGTGAGTACGTCACTGGATGGCCTCTCGGGGCCGGTTCTGATTTTAAAACTATGGCAACAGGTTTTCTGCCGCGGTGCTCCTATCTGCAACCTACGACTACCAGCCCAGCCCTCGGAATGACTCTATGGTGTGGAATATCGACAGGTTCCTTCGTATGGGTGCGTCGGGTCTAGCACCCTTGAGAGTATTTATTATCAGGGCGTTCCCATTTTGTAAGTTCCTATCACTCGATGTAAAAAATTAATCGCTCACAAAGATCTCTACTCAAGTATTGTACGTACCCGATTGGTTCCCGGGATCATGGATCAAGCGTGCTGTGCGAGAGACGTACATATGGAGAAACAAAATGGTCGAAACACCATACAAAGACGTCAAAGAGCGCATGGTAAGCTCAGGGCTTGGGAAAGCAACATACTGTGATCATGCCGCTGCAGCAACACCATGTCGACATTTCGATGCTATCGGATCATATCAATCGCATGGAGGGATTAAATCAATCTCGTCGTCTTGAACACGACATGGCTTTCAAGCACGCGGCCGCCTCTGGCCTCAATGGTAGGATCCGGTGGATCGGTTCAAGTAGCATCGCTTCTAACCAATTTTTTGCACAGGGGGCACGAATACCGTTGGTATCAGCTTCGTAGTAAGGATACACCACTAATCAAACTCATAGACCGTGTCGACACTGATGGTATTCGCGCTCGCAATGGTTGAAAACCCATGGGTATGGAAACGCGCTCAAGTAGAGATTGACAACGTTGTAGGCCCCAACCGACTCCCCGAGTTCGAAGACAGGGCGTCCTTGCCTTACGTGGATGCAATAATTCGGGAGGTATTGAGGTGGAGACCAGTTTTGCCACTTGGTAGAATTTAAGCTGTCACCTGCCGTTCTGCATTTCTGATTGTTCATTAGGTGGGATGCATTGTGTCACGCAAAATGACATGTTCAAGGGCTACTTTATTCCCAGCGGTATGTCCTTCAATGTACACGTTGTCCACTCGTAGTCATGAATGTTGGCAGGAGCCGTCGTTCTTTTAAATGTCTGGTATGCCAGTGCACTGAGTCATGCCCATCACATTTCCAAGTCATTGTCTCCCTCTCATTTTCATAGGTCAATATCACGCGACGAGTCTCGCTATCCCGATGCAGATAAATTCATCCCTGATAGATTCTTGAAGGCCGACGGGAAACTGACAGACGATGATCCCAGAGACTTTGTCTTTGGATTTGGCAAGCGAATATGTCCAGGTCGGTCGCTCTATCCGGGGCCGAACCATCAACTCACACACGATGTACTCTTTTCATCAGGTCGTTATCTTGCGGATGCATCTCTGTGGAGCGCTGTTGTGACGATGTTGGCTACATTAGATTTCAATCCAGCCAGAGATGCGGACGGAAATCCCATCCAGTTCACTCCGACCTTCACGCAAAGCGGCATTATCGAGTATGTCGCATGTATACTCCTTGTGTGAATCCTTCACTGAACGATTTTAGGTCCCCTGACCCTTTCCCTTGTGTGCTTAGTCCTCGCCTAAATGCCTGCGAGTTATTTGACCATGTTCTTCCAGCCTGAGAGTGATGCATTTCAGATTATCAGTCAGGTCTCAGATACCACTTCTGATCATGTTGCCTGGGATGGTGTGCATTCAATCAATGACACACTTGAAACTTGTTCTTGGAGCACAGTGTACATACTATGACTCGATGATACAACTTCGTGAGCGCTTCGTTTTGTTCATCGAGTGATAGGAACTCAGAAAGGGGGAATGCTCTGATAATAAATACTCTCAAAGGGGCTAGACCCGACGCACCCATACGAAAAAACCTGTCGATATTCCACACCATAGAGTCATTCCGAGGGCTGGGCCAGAGTTGTACGCGCCTTCGGAAGGGGTTAAACCATGAATGGAGGACATACATGATTGTTTCTAAGTAGTTATCAGCGGCATGAATTTGTATTGGCTTCATTCTCCCGTAAGGGTGGGATCTTGATCTCAAATACTATCTTGCGGGGACATCATATTTAGTGCCTACCACACAGCCGAGTCGCAATGATGCCCAAGCCGAGGAGCGGCTCGGACCAAGAATGGAACCAGGATATGATGTAATTTTTGTGCTTACAGTAAACCCGGTAGGCACGTCAATGTCGTGTGCCGCACTCACGAATCTGTAAAGCGAGATCGAAGGAACCGATTATGAACATCATCGCCCTACGAGATATTGCAGACTCAGAACAGGTAGCTTGCCACCGGGTCTAGACTCTTCAAAAGAACTCAAATTCATTACCTAGATTTCGATAGCTTACATCGACAAGACGCTGCCCAAGTTGCAAAGGCAAGGGGCACTCCTTGAAACCTACAATTTCACTTGTCAGCGCGGGTTATGTATGCAAGTCACTGATGTTGTCAACCCATGAGAAGCCGTCTTGTGCCCCAAATTATGCGGTGGCGCTTGTCATCTTCCAACCGAGGGTTCGTATTTACGGATGGCTCTGAGCACATCTAGAATCTTTGTCTGACTATATGACAGAATCCCCGATTTCGCAATATTCAGCATGCAGGGCGGTAATAAACGACCCCAATGCAATTCGAATTGGACAGGAAACCCTGGATAAAGCGACACGCCTCCAGTTAAGTGGTATGGTTTCTCATGGATTATTTTGTCATCCACCAGTCGTTGCTAGTTTCCTCTTTCACCCACCCAATCTCACGAGATGTCTTGGACCGTCCGCTGTACTTTATCCCGGGCATCCTGTACATGGCATGGCCCTGGCCAAGCCGGGAAAGCTGCTCGTCGTGGATGAACCATTCCCGTCGACGCCACCTTGTACGACGTCTTTTCCACCGAGTGGTCCGCCGGGGCTGAGACTCGCCTATGAGACGCTATTGAAAGCTAAGAACGAGTTGTTGATCGGCGGGGTGTGTCACGAGGTGAGGGAGAGTATAGTGGCGCTGGAAAAGGAGTTGGGTGTGGACAACTGTATCAGTAATTTTACATCCATTTTATTTTATCTTATTTTGTCTTATTGCGACTAACTTGACTAATTTGACTGTTGCAAGTCAAATTAGTCACAATAAGACAAAATAAAACAAACTAAGATGGATAAGTGGGATGTAAAATTACTGATGTGGTGTACGGAACGCGCTGGAAGACGGAGCTCTGCGACCGAACGGTAAGCCTTGAGAATCTTGGCATCAGAACGGTGTGTATTCGTGCTGAATGAAGTGCTGTGCTTATCATGCCCATCGAGGCATAGTGTAATGAAAGACCAAGTGCTCGCCACTAGCTTCTGGTAATCGCCACCGCATCCTTAGCAGCGGACCCAAAACTTAGTTGACAGACCTATTTTCAGCGAGAGTTCTAGGTTCCTCCACCGATTCTACTAACTTACTGACACAGGAGCAGTGCATCAAGCACAAGAATTGTGTCATATCTCGGTTCCATTCTTGGTCTGAGCTGCCCTCCAACCCAGGTGTGACTTGGTTGGTGGTAGGCATTTGTAATTGCTAACATCCAGTTAGACTGGGAATCAAACCCAGGTATTCCTACTTGTATAATACCATTGATTTGTAGTATGTACACTGTGCTCTTAGAACAAATTTCAAGTGTCCCATTAACTGAGTGCACAGCATCCCAGGCAACATAATCAGAAATGGTATCTGAGATCTGACCGATAATCTATGCACATCACTCTCAGGCCAGAAGAACATGATCAAATAACTCGCAGGCAGTTAGGCGGAGACTAAGCACACAAGGGAAGGCGTTAGGGGACCTAAAGTCGTTCAGTGAAGTATTCACACCAAGGAGTATACATGAGACACACTCGTTAATGCCATTTTGTGTGAAGGTCGGAGTGAACTGGATGGGATTTCCGTCCGCATCTCTGGCTGGATTGAAATCTAATGTAGCCAACATTGTCACAACAGCACTCCACAGGGATGCATCCGCAAGATAACGACCTGACGAAAAGAGTACATCGCGCGTGAGCTCATGGTCCGGCCCCGGATAGAGCGACCGACCTGGGCATATTCGCTTGCCAAATCCAAAGACAAAGTCCCCGGGATCATCGTCTGTCAGTTTCCCGTCTGCCTTCAAGAATCTATCAGGGATGAATTTTTCTGCATCAGGATAGCGGGACTCGTCGCGTGATATTGCCCTATGAGAATGAGAGGGAGAAAATGACTCGGACATATGATAGGCACGACTCAGAGCACTGGCATACCAGACATTTAAAAGAACGACGGCTCCTGCTAATATTCATGACTAGCTGTGGACAACGTGCACATCGAAGGACGTACCGCTGGGAATAAAGTAACCCTTGAACATGTCATTTTGCGTGACGCAATGCATCCCACCTAAAGAACGATCAGAAATGCTGAACGGCAGGTGACAGCTTAAATTCTACCTAATGGCAAAACTGGTCTCCACCTCAATACCTCCCGAATTATTGCGTCCACGTAAGGCAAGGACGCCCTGTCTTCGAACTCAGGGAGTCGGTTGGGGCCTACAACGTTGTCAATCTCTACTTGAGCGCGTTTCCATACCCATGGGTTTTCAACCATTGCGAGCGCGAATACCATCAGTGTCGACACGGTCTATGAGTTTGATTAGTTGCGTATCCATGCTACGAGGTTGATACCAACGGTATTCGTGCCCCCTGTGCAAAAAAATCGGTAAGAAGCGATGCTACTTGAACCGATCCACCGGGTCCTACCATTAAGGCCAGAGGCGGCCACGTGCTTGAAAGCCATGTCGTGTTCAAGACGACGAGATTGATTTAATCCCTCCATGCGATTGATATGATCCGATAGCATCGAAATGTCGACATGATGTTGCTGCAATGGCATGATCACAATATATTACTTTCCCAAGCTTTGAGCTTACCATGCGCTCTTTGACATCTTGGTATGGTGTTTCGACCATTTTGTTTCTCCACACATACGTCTCTTGCACAGCACGCTTGATCCATGATCCCGGGAACCAATCGGGAGCGTACAATACTTGAGTAGAGATCTTTGTGAGTGATTAATTTTGTTCATCGAGTGATAGGAACTCACAGAATGGGAACGCCCTGATAATAAATACTCTCAAGGGTGCTAGACCCGACGCACCCATATGAAGAAACCTGTCGATAATTGACACCATAGGGTCATTCCGAGAGCTGGACTGGTAGTCATAGGTTGCAGATAGAAGCACTGCGGCAGAAAATCTGTTGCCATGGTTTTGAAATCAGAACCGGCCCTGAGAGTCCGTCTAGTGACAAGCTCACGTCAAAAAGTGGTCTGGATACCCGGTGGGATCAGCGATTATGTTGGAAACCAATTCGCGGGCTCTTCTCAGCTGCATTGGGCGAAAGCGAAGAGCAGCGTTAGCACGGAATGTCTGTTGGAATATCCGCCGATATGCTCTCCATTTCTCACCATACCTCGCCAAGGCAAAATAGAAATCAAAATACCTAGAGTGATAGTGGTCATTCACTCGCCCCTTCTAATGGCATGTGACTCACGGCGCGACGGCCATTATAATGGAGGGTCGATCCGAGTATATCTCTGATCGTCGGTTCAGTAGTTCTGTGGCAAGGGAAGTGCAGCTCAGGACGATGTAGTCGGTATCGACCAGTCTGATATACATTATATCGCCTAGAAAGATTCAGAATGAGTTGCCTGCATCGCAATTGTGTTACGTTGTCGCCTACACTCACCATACTTTACCCGCCATTTTGCAAACGTCAACCATAGCTGCTGGGCGTTGACAGCAAGTGCACTACCCAAGAATGGGAGTGATGTAGGACCAGGAGGAAGAGGTTTCCCTTTCCTCTGGATACGATTTCGAAGTATTCTATCGAGGGTAAACGTAATGAACACTAGCACCGCGAGCCGAGCAGATGTAGACCACCGCATCTCAGGCTTTCTGGAGTGGAGAAGTAAGAGATGGTTTCATTTGTGATCAGCATGGTCTTTATAGCCTGAGTGTTACGCTAACTCGAGAGTGGCCAGTACATGTTGAAGTCGGAGTCTGGAAGCCTTACTGGCAGTAGTAAATTCAGAATGAAAGGCGCTAGGCCAGCATTGTACATACCTTCGGAAGGGGTTAAACCATGTATGCATAATTGTTTCTGAGTAGTTGTCAGCGGCATAAATTTGTATTGGCTTCGTTCTCCCGTAACGGTGGGATCTTGACCTCAAATGCTATTTTGCGGGAACATCACATTTAGTGCCTACCACCCAGCCGAGTCACATCTAAGCCGAGGAGCGGCTCGGACGAAGAATGGAACTAGGATATGATGTAATGCTTATGCTTAACGCGCTGCTCCAGTGTCAGCATATTAGTAGAATCGGCGAAGGAACCCAGAACTCTCGCTGAAAATATGTCTGTCATCCAAATTTTGGATCCCCATGCTAAGGATGCGGTGGCGATTACCAGAAGCTAGTGGCGAACCTTGGTCTTCCATTACACTATGCCTCGATCGGCATGACGAGCACAGCATTTCATTCAGCACGAATACACACCGTTCTGATGCCAAGATTCTCAACGCTTACCGTTCGGTCGCAGAGCCCCGTCTTCCAGCGCGTTCCGTACACCAGTTGTCCACACCCCCAACTCCTTTTCCAGCGCCACTATGCTCTCCCTCACCTCGTGACCCACCTCGCCCCCTTCGTTTTCCTGGCCAAACCCGATCAACAGCTCATTCCTAGCCTTCAATAACGTCTCATAGGCGAGTCTCAGCCTCGGCGGACCACTCGGTGGAAAGGGCGTCGTACGAGGTGGCGTCGACGGGAATGGTTCATCCACTGCGAGTAGCTTGCCCAGCTCGGCCAGGGCTATGCCACGTACAGGATGCCCAGGATAAAGCACAGCGGACAGTCCAGCGACGTGCTTATCCGCAGTTCGAATGCTCTCGTCCAAGACATCTTGTGAGATTGGGTGGGTGAATGAGGAAACCAGCAACGACTGGTGGAGCTTGAGCAGCGCAAGTAAAGGATGAGACGAGGGAGGTAGACCAGCAGACGCGAGGATCGGAATCAGATTGGTTGTCAGCTGCTTGGCTTTGATGGGGTCTACGAAATGGCAGTCGTGAATCTGGGGGGGTGACAAAAGAGTCGAAACCAT
>JBBPTY010001308.1:0-10246 GCA_038094335.1 Tylopilus aff. striatulus | reverse complement strand
GAGGACCGTTAGCTGATTCACAATAGAACATATACGCAGACATTTTCTATACAGCATAGGTCTCATGGGCACTACACGAGACTTGCAATAATCTGTGTCCTGCGACGCCTGAAGCACACATACAGATACGCTTCTGCGTCTGTGAAGACGTCTGACCTATGGGCGTGCACCTACTCGTCTGCAACAGTGTTGGCAACATCGCGATCCCGAGACGACGACTGGTTCATGTCGTTCAACGTCAACAGAGCCTTCTCCGACGTCAAGTTAGCTGACCGCGCAGTGGTCAAGCCGAGTCTGGAGTCATATTCAGGTGATGTTGCCCGGGCAGCGTTCTCTCCCTCTGACACGGACAAGGAGCTGTGCTACTTCGAGAGGTGGGTGCGCCCATCGCTTTGGTGCGTGCTCGCACCGTCCGGCTGACAGGCTAAAATGTGCCTCTTCGCAAAAAGAGGGGGGAGAGCGGTGGCTGCCGACAAGGGAATACGTTACTCATAGAGCGAGTGTCAAACACGAGCCTGTTGACCACGTATTTCGACGCGAGGAATGATGGGGCATGTCCGTTGTTGCGGGCAATGTATATTTCGTGGAACTGGTGGAACCGTTGGACATCATGATGGTGATCGGATGGAGCAGCAAGGTTTAAAGTCTGAAGAGTGTGGTGACGCAAACTTGAGAAGCCATCGCTCACTTTGACGAGGACGAGCGTCTTCGGACCCTGAACGGCATTGCTCCCGACAGGCCAGATCCTAACTATATTTCAGACTCTGAATAGAGTAGCATTGCTCCCGAGCCCAGTTCACAGGCCAACAACTTCCAGATCCTAACTAAATTGGGCAAAGGCCGTCATAAGCCCACTAAGCTACAGTTAGACGCAATCAGACTTTGCCTAATTTACTGATGGCCCGTGCACGAGCAAGCCAGCGATAATGCAGTACATCGAAGGCGAACGGCAACTTATGTCGAGCTCCGGTCTCGTCACTCACAACTATGCCATGTACTACACATACCGCCTCCCATGGCGTCTAGATTAGCACGAACCGCTGAATACAAAGTGCAGCTGAAGGTACACCCCTCAGCTCTGTCAAACATCAAACAGCCGTCGAATAACTGGCAACTTGAAGCGTCAGATAGACGTGTACTTTTGACAACGTGGGACATATGACAGCCGTCAACACAGCAACTGTAGAATATCAGCACGGCCGAGCGTTAAACCAACAGAGCCTTACCATCAAGAAACTGAAGCGCCGAGGGGGAAGTCGTCGAACCCCTTGGGTTAACCCTGGGCGACTGAGAATGCTGTGGTGTGGTCAACTCTGATTTGGAGACTCGAGTACTAAAGCATGCCGATGCGGGGATGTGAAGGATATAGAAAGGAATTATAATGGTGACGAAGGCAATGAGAATGAGCTCGGGGATGCGATGGCTATAGCTTCGGACCGGTACTGCATACAAATAATATTATAATATAACGCTTACTAGTCGCCGTACTCGCCATTCAAGATCTTCAAGACTGTCCCAACATGCAGCAATATCTACCCCTGGCATCAGATAGAAAATATTCGATACTATTACTGAGCGTTCCCCGGCCAGTCTTTAAAAAGTCCAAGCGCAAACTTGAAAGCTGCGCTTGAAAATGTTCCCGAGAAGTCGCCAGCGCGTGCGTACGCCATATCGAGCATGACAACAGCCAGCCACTGGCACTTGTTAATGTCAGTTTTCAGGCGTGTGCAAGAAAAGATAACGCACGTCTATACCTGGCTTGCATATGATGGCTCAACGTGCGAGTCTCCTTGCGTCGTTGCATCAATGGTCGAGCGCACACGATGACGCATGGGTTCGAGAGATAGCCCCTCCATAACAGAGTCAGTCTCCCTCTCGCATTCCCTAAGATTGAAGAATATTCGGGACGCAAGAATGCTGTGAAGGGCCATTTGTGCGCTGCCACGAAGTGAGGAACCAGAATGCACAGGGTCCGAGAAAAGATACACACGTGTCTAATGCAGGGACATATGCAATCTGTTCTGTGTTCAATACCAGTACGTACATGGACCGCATACACTCACTGGTGCAGTGGTTATGAGAGCCAAGTTAGCTCCTGATACCACTAGCCAACAAGTTCGGATCAACCATCCTCTAGCTGAATAATAAGGCTTACTGATGACACACGACATGTACAGGATCCCGTCCCAGTAGAGAGTATTCAGCGTTCTACTGCGGAGATCCCGATAGGTCCGAAACTTTTTCCATGTACACAGGATTTGGAGAACTAATAAAAAAATTGGAGCTGAGGCGACGAAGAGCGACAAGAACTACTCACTGATCTCGTATGCCACCAAGAAACCATATAGAGTCGCAGCATTCCTCGACGTTCCGTAAGCGCACAACTGCGAGTAGAACCCTACACAGCTAGTGGTCAGCAAGGCATCCGTGGGGACGGACAGTACTAACTGGAAAGCGAGGCGGAATCCCCAGGTAGTACGATTTTGAATTGCCGTGATACCACCTCAGCGCCTGCAATGAATGCCTGAAAAGAATGCGTGAAAAAATCAACAGTACACGCAGGAGAACGAGACTTGCCGCCACCAAAATCACCAAGGCGATTAGAACCCGTTTACTGCGACCCCACAGAGCATACGTGCGTATAATCAATATTCCTTCTGCAGAGACAATGCTTGCGGTGTACATGGCTAAGGAGGCAAAAAGCAAGTTCAATATTTCGCTCTATGGACGGACATACCATCCAGCACGTGAACAAAAGTGGCGCACTGGAAACAGAATTCAAAATGTCCCGTCATAAGAACAGGGTCCTACCCACTTTTGTGTTTATCAGAGGGTCTGAAAAAGACGGTGTTGGTGATCCAGTAGAGTAAGAAAGCGAAACGAACAGTAACAATTGAGTAATGGGAGATATCTTGAACATGTGAACACGATGCGTGTTACACCCCACTTTGTTCCGGACACATAATCTACCTAAGGACTTTGAGAGCTGTCGAATGCACATGGAAGTTGTAATACCTCTCTAGAAAATGTTATACAGTAGTCAAATACCTGGATGTGGCAAACATCAGATCGACGTGGATTTCTGGCCATGCCGCACTTACGAGGGCCGCTAATGCTGCAACTGTAAAGTGGAGATATCAGCAGGACCAAGCCTAAAAGTTAACAGAACCCTGACCATTGAGAAACTATGGTGCCAAACAGGAAGTCATCAGATGCCTTTTAATTATGCTTGAGAGAATGAGCGATAGATACCTTGGAAAACTGTAGACGAAAGAAGTCGGTCAGCGCGTCCTGAGACGCTTGCCCAACGGACATAATCGGATCGTAATGAATAGTACTGAGGGCTCAAGTTGGCTCTCTGGGACCTTCTCCACATGAAGGCGTTGATTAAAGCAGAGGAAAAATAAGATGCTGCGGGAGAAACAGCCTGGAAAATGTTGTGATGCGGCCAACTCTGATTTGGAGACTCGAGTCAGTGCGCTGATACGGGGGGTGGCGGAGATGTGGAGGACATAGGAAGGAATCATGGTGGCGGCGAAGGCGTTAAGATGCAACGAGTTCAGCGATGCCCAGCATTACTGTAATTTCGTATTCTGCATCTCGAACCGCTAGCAGTACGTCTGTGGTCGCTGCTTTTGCATGCCAAGCTCCTTGGAACTGCCCCACATGTTGCCCCCGGATCAGAGGATAGTGCAATATTTATTTCTCCGTTATTGCATGAAGTTGCCCGTTCGGTTTGAAGGACTCCGCCCGAGTGCAAAATTAAAACTTGGCGGTCAACTTTGTCAGGTCCAAGGGACAAATAAGTGCAAGCCGCGCTCGGCCGATCATGCCGAGAGAAGCACATCTAGTAGTAAGTAGATTATTTTAACTAGACCACACCGCTTGGGGCTCAAAAATCCATACTTGATTGCCCGTATCATCCCTCGGGGCATTTGTGTGACCTCGACTAGAAGCTCGAACTCGGGCAAGTACTTCCAGCAGCCCGAGTTGCTCGGCGCAGTGATCATAACCGTGGGAAGTGCGGTCATTTGTATTACAGGCCCACTTTCATTTGTGAATCCGAACGCCGGCGATGATGCGCCCGTAGTCACAGGTTTCTTGTTTTCCACTACCAGTATTAATCAAAGCCTTTTAAGCAGATCCTGATTGATCGATGGATGGGCGAGTGGCCGCTCACCTCTGTCATGTGATGCGCCTCCTCCAGAATTCCCACCCCATTCCGTCATCCTCTATTGTCCCCGAATCGCCAGTAACCCATCTGGATATTCCTTTCCGTCTCCCCGTTCACGCACCAGGAGCCCAGAGCCCTGCGCGTCCGCATTCTGGAGCAAGCGCAAGAAATTAGCCTTGAAAAAGTGTCCTTTCGCGTCTGCAAGGTCCAAAGGTGTTTTCCCATCCCGGTTTCGTGCATGTGGATCCAACCCGGCACTCAGGAGAATCTCTACGAGGTCCCACGACCGCCGTTGCCTGAATGTGTCTATGTTCGTCGGGAAGCCGTGGATGAGTGCGAGATGCAAGGGCGTATCTCCATTTTCAGTGACTGCGTTGACCGTGGCGCCTTCTCGTATCAATAAACGAACGAGAGATACGACGTCCTCCGCCTGCCAGGGCGTCAGGGTGACACTTGGCACGCAAGCAAGGATGATGTCTGGGGGTAGCTGAATATGTTGGGACAAGAAATACTTGATGACATTGAAATGGCCATTCCTCGCTGCTGCATGTATGGCCGTTTCACCCGTGGAACCTTTCTGAAGTGGGTCCCAGCCGATTCCGACTAGGATGTGGGAAAATTCGAGGAGATCGCGCTTGTTGTGAGGAAAGTCGAGCCTGTGGTCGTAAACGCGGCGCATCAAGTCCACAAGGTCACTCGCTGCGACACCATGGAAGTCATGGCCTTTTTTGATGGCATATTTCAGAGTTTCCAATCGTTCGCAAGCCAGCAGGATGTCTCGAGGCAACGAAACACCCTGGGAGACGATATATTCTAGGATGTCGCGATGACCACGCCTTGCTGCGACATGCAAGGGCGTATCTCCACTTAAATTTCGAGTGTAAGGATCGCAGTTGGCATCTACGAGGATTTTGACACACTCTTGAAGATCCCCTCCATCGGCCTGCGCTAGGAGCAAATGCAGCGGCGTATTTCCTTCCAAAGTGCCAGTGGTAAAAGAAACACTGTCGCCCTGCTGAACTAGCCATCGAAGGAACGGGGCTTTTCCAGAGGAGTATTTCGATGTGGCGGCGAGTAAGATATCGGGAGGGAGTGGGATGTCGAGTGACAGAAAATACTGGAGGACAGAAGTGAATCCAGAACGTGCTGCAATATGCAGTGGTGTTTCCTGGTTCGAGTTTGGGACAGATGGGGCGCACCCAACGCCCACAAGATATCGAACCAGCTCCAGAGCGTCTTCTTCTGTGTTAAGCCTTGCAGCAAGATGAAACAACGTGTCCCCGCTCCTCGTGATAACGTGAACGGATCCTCCCCTCTCCAGCAGGTGATAAATAGAGTCTCGACGCCGTCGACCGGGCAAAGCATCTCCCTCAAACTGAGTGACCATTATATCCGAAGGAACTGAGATGCCGAGCGAAAGAAGATATTCCATGACTTGCATGAGTCCCTGCTTTGCTGCAAGGTGAAATGGTGTGTCACCAGCCATGTTGCGTGCACGAGGATCGCATCCAGCGCCAACGAGAAACTTGACTCGTTTCAAGCATTCTGCTTCCGAGGATCGCAGTGGGGACAAAATGGCCCTATGGAGCACAGTATCTCCGTTGGGCTGGATGACATGTATACTAGCCCCAACGTCGACGAGGAACTTGATCACTGGCATCCGATCCAAGGCCATGCTGCCAGCAGCGGCGTAAAGGATGTTGCAAGGCAACTGGGGCCGCAGTACGTCATAGAGGTATTGAACGACAAAAAGACGGCCGTTTTCCACAGCAATATCGAAAGGTGTCTTGCCGACTGCATTGCATAGATGAGGATCGCATCCGACTCTAATAAGCACCTTGACACAATTGAGCTGTTCCTCCATGTCGGCCCCCCGATCATCCAGAACTCGATGAATCGGCGTGTCTCCATTTGCGGCGATGGCGTGGACGTTGGCTCCATTGTGCGTGAGAAGGCGTATCATGGATGCCTTACAGGCGGTCGATATGGCGAGCAAAATGTCTGATGGTAATGGTGACCGCAACGTCAGCAAATACTCCACGACAGGAAGATATCCATTCTTGATGGCGAGGTGAAGTGGTGTTTTCCCTGCTAAATTACGCAAAGAAGGATTGCACCCCGCATCGATCAGGACTTTCAAGACCTCAAGGCAACCATGAAGCTCGATGGGTTCGGGGTCAGGGACAAGCCAAGATATAGCAACGTGTAGTGGGGTGTCTTCGGGTACTGAAACGACGCCCACATCACTCCCTGCACCCAGGCAGAGGCGGACCATTGCAGCATTTGAGGTACCGAATGATGCATAAAGGATGATTTCTGAGGGTAACTTTATGCCCAACGAAAGCATGTGTTGAACGTCGGAAATATGCCCATTCGACACAGCACAGCGGACGTATGTCTCGTTGAAACGGGTGGATGGATCGCAGCCAACTTGGACAAGCCTTCGCTGAATCAAATCCAGGTCCTGTTGGGATTGTGTGTGGGTGTAAAAAGAGGGGTATCGCGAAGGGTCCAGAGCCCTGAGAAGTAGTGCTTCATCCTGAGCATTGACAGTTACCCATTCCACAAATTCATCGGTCTGTAATAGCCTCGACACTATATGAGCAGGAAACGGACAGTGATGCTTTAGGGCGCTCGCAAACAGCTCGTGAGGGATTGGACTGCCTTCAGCAAGTAAGAGGTCGACCATGGAAAGGTGGCCTTGATTAGCAGCAGCCTCAATTGGGAGTATTTGATGGCCCAGGTGAACATGCCAGCCCGTTTGGTGGAGACGGGCACCACTCGAAAGCAAGATCCTGGCCTGTGTGATTCTGCCAAAGTGGGCGGCATATAAAAGCGGATTCGTGCCTTCTTTCCACTTCAGTTGAGCATAACCGAAAGATGCACGAAGGAGTTGGGTTGGAGCGAAGGCGGTGAGAATGTACAGCATGAAGTCATGATTCGAAGATGGATATGGATAAAGGAGGGAACTGGATCTCTTGCAGAACCTTGCCCATTCAACCGGGTGTTGCTGCGCTTTGGAATGGAGTGCTTGGATAGTGCACAAGACCGCAGTATCTCTTGGATTAATACACGATAGGTGATGAAGACCAAAGTGTATGACGTATTCATCAAGAGTTTGGAAGTTGAGTGATGGTGGGAGCAGCTGATGTTCGATGGCGTGGGCAACTGTGTCCGAGTCCGAGTCACGGCGATAAAGGCCTGTTATAATTCCTTGCATGGTTTGAGACGAAACTTCAGGATAGCGCGACGGCCGGTTCTGTTCAAGGCAGATTCCAATGTAACACATGCAAAGTATAAATAGATGCTTGTGTGCAACCCGCTCGTTGATTTTGTACTCCGGTGGCGTGTTATGAGTAGAAACAAGATATTCCTGCCCAAATGGCATCATAAGTCCTGCTATGTTAGGTAGTTCATGTCCCACATACTTTGACGCTGAAGTGGGATAAGATGACAATATCTGTTACTTCGTTGTATGTCACCAAACTCCCTAATGCATCCAACAGAGCGGTTCCATGAAGGGGTCCAGCATCACGGTTCACGATCCATCGTGTGGTATCAATTGAAAGGCCATCCATGATCTGAGAAAGCTGCAGAGGCCGTAAGGCAACTACGAGCCAAGCCAAGGTTCGCAGGACAACCTTGCGTTCTTCGTTGTTCATCCTGAGGAAAATTCTGTCATATGTATCGCTGAGGTTGATTGGAAGGTTGATCAACGCATCTCGAAGCTGGACTGCAGTTACACATTGCTTTAGGGTGGTGAGCTGACATTGAACCCATCGAAACCTTGCAAGTAATGATAAAGACCCTGCGAGAAGACTAAGAAGTGGAGTAGTACTCACATGCCATCAGCTCTTTCGGACAACACAGCAAATATTTCGTCCTTTAACCTGGCATCTATGATGCGGAGTCGACGATGGGATTCCAACTCTCTTGTGACATGGAGTTTGATATCTGCAGATATTTCATACTTCATTGTATGCATGTCAATCGTAGGAAGACCCAAGAAATAGTCCTTGATAATCTGGAGCGGCCTACTTGTCACAAATAATCGGACACCGCCTCTCCGCAATTCAGTAATAGCATTGAGAAGGTCTTCAACATCTGTGCACTCGTCCAAGGCATCGACAATTAGAAGTGGTTGTCGGTTGAAGCACCTTGCTGCATGGGTAACGTAGCGCGCGAGAAGTATAGCATTTCCAGAGGTCGAAGCTCCCGTGTCTCTCTCCTCGACCAGCTTGTCAATCAGACTCCCAAGATCTACAGAATGCTGACGGGATTGCTGTAGCAACTGGGAAATCAAAGAACGCATCATCTCTGTGGCCCTTGTCGATCGCTCGTTTCGAAAGTCGCAGTAAAAATATGCCAGCGCTTCGCCATCCAGTAATGAATTCTTGAGGCCATTGATCACCGATGTGCTACAGTGATGATCAACACTATACAAAGGAGGGACTTGACTCATGCGTACGCAATGACAGATTTTCCAGCTCCAGCTACAGAAACAAATTCATTTGAGAGAAGCTTCAGGGTATCAAACACCTCACGTTTCCCTTGTAGCCACAAAAACGAGTCATTTGTGGACCTCCACATCTTGTATGCGTTCATCGTATGCAACCAGAGACATGTATCTGGCTGCTGTAAAAGCAGTGTACGCTCATATATCTCGCTGCAACTCCAAGCATGTAGCCACCTTAGTGCGATATTAAGTTTCTTCACTGCACGCAATATTGGATATGAAATGCGACACATGGTGATTCAATGGACGTACCATCAACCCCCCTGTTCCTCATGTTTCTGGGTACAACAACACTTGGCTTATCAACTTTACATTGGTTGACCACCTCAGATGCAGGTGAGCGCAATACGCAGGGGGGAGGCACTGAGAATGGTTCTTTAGTACCACTTGCGCTTTCACGAATCCTTTCGGGTGATGAAGTGAGCTAATTCAGCTATCATTACCAGCAATCAAAGACACTCGCCATGTTTCCGTCGAGAGTAAGAAATGAAAGTAAACTTCGTGCTTCAAAAAGATCCTGATTGCCTCGATGCTGCTGTCTTTTTTCAACAAGGAAAGGAGGTTCTTGATGCCATTAGTATGGTCGACATGTGGAGTGAGCAACGCATCCATCCGAATCAATATACCCAAACACATCTTGGGTTCGCCGCTAGACAGCCAGTCCTCAAGCCGGACATCGATTGCAGTATTCTCTTTGAACAAAGTGACGTTAAGCGTCTCTAGGATTGCCCCTGAAGCGACAACGATCTTCTCGAGCTGAAAGCTCTCGATGGTTTTCCCACCGGCTTGCTTGACGAGCTTTTCGAACACCCGCCGAGAGATGGATGCGATCTCAACCAGGGTTTTTATGGAAGAATCCATGATGACAGGGGCGACCGACTAAGCTGAAGGTTTGAGGCGGTGAGTGTGAGGTAGAGTTCCGAGCTCACTGAGTCCGACTATTCTAAGTTGATGTCCAGGCTGTGCCAGCTGTCTCAGGCTGAACGTTCATTAATGAACAACCAACTGCATTTGCGAATGACAGGTAAAATAGGACACTTATAGGAGAAGGGACATCAAAAGGGATGATAATGTGTGGCATGACACGGGGAGGAAGCAATGGACAGGCAATCCCCCTGCAGATCGGTGGGATCCAATCCGTATGGATATGACAGACGGCCGTGTAGAAAAATCGCTCGCCTCACAACTCGATCGTCTCCTTGGCTTTAAACTTCCTGTTTGACCGGTCGGCAGAGCGGAAGCAAAACTGGTTTCCATACAAATCGAACTCAATGTAGGGTTTTTCTAATACCGTCCATAAATTTTTCGATTCTTGTTCTTGTTGAGGGGCCTGTGAAGAATCTTGTTCGGCAGTTGACGGAGAATGGGTTGAATGGAGCGGTACGGCGAGTGCAAATATGGAATTTCGTTTCGGCAGAACTTTGAGGACATAAAACGTAAGACGGAATAGAAAAAGATCCGAGGATGAACATACGCTTCAATTGATTCTCGCGAGTGATGATTTTGAATGTGTTCTCTGTCTCGTGAAGAACTATCCCTGAGAGACCGACGAGGCA
>JBBPTY010001307.1:0-10247 GCA_038094335.1 Tylopilus aff. striatulus | reverse complement strand
GGAGTTGCAGAGTCGCGGCGGGGACGGAACCACGCCTGGGCGTACCCTGCGCGGGCGGCCAGCTCGAAATCACGGAATGCGACGCGGGGGTTGTGGGCGACGTGCTCGGGGTACGCACCCGACGCGGCGAACGTCGCTCTGAGGTAGATCGCCTCCGCAGCGAAGATGGGCATCGGGTTGGGGTGTTGCGCGGACGCGATCTGGAGAACGAGGGGGACGGCGATCTGGACGAGACGCGCAAGCTGGGGATCTTGAATGGTGGCGGGGCCGACGGGGGGGTTGTCCCCCACGGGGTGCTGTTGGGCGCGGTCGACGAGCATGAGGACATCGCGCGCCCAGGTGATTTTCAGTGCGGGGTCATGGGTGGGTTGTTGGATAGAGGGGACGGCGGTGGCGAGGGATTGGACGGTTGGGAGCGGCGCTGTCAGTGAGGGGTTGCCGACTTGCCTGGGTGGCGAGGGCGCCTGTGGAGGGGCGTAGACGGGCTGGGCGCCATGGGGTCTTTGGAGCATCGGTTGCTGGGGGAGAGGAGGTGGTGGCGGCGGTGGCTGTTGTGCGAAGGAGTTGTAGGGGAGTGGGACGGAGGCTCTGTGGCTGGGAGGCTGGCTGTAGGAATAGGGTGGGCGAGGGGAAACAGGGAGAGGGCCGGGCGTGGAAGGCTGACCCCAGGATGGCGGTGGCTGGTAACTTGACGCGCGGTGGTTGGGATTCGGTCTCGGAGGGAGGGAGTGGTACGGGTCGTGGTAGGGGGGCGGCTGGTGAAAAGCTTGGTTGTCTAACGTCCTCGCCATCTGTTTGTACATGTAATAAAAAATTAGGGTGAGTCACGGATATATAAAAGATCGCACGTTGGCAGGGATGCTCGGATCCACGCGATGGGGACGGGGAGCAGGAAGGGGCGATGTAGACGGTGGTGGTGGTAGATCAGGAGGATAAGGATGGGGAGGAAGGGGAGGCGGCTGGTCGTGAAGCACGTAAGGGTACGGAGGAACAGGCGGAACAGACATCATGGATCATCAGCTGGTCGAACGTGTACGAAAAGTGAAGGGAGTGCCTATGACACATCTCACAAGATCCGCAGCTCATCTCAAGCGAGCCACCGCTTCTTCTCATGGGAAGGACACCCCTGGGCGATGCGCCTGTCCTGTGCACAGCCCAACATAGCCACGACCGCAACACGGTGACAGGTATCCTGGTATTTCTGGACACGACAGCATGCGAGAAAGGGTAATATACACTTCATGGACTACTCTCCAGGGTCAGGAACGACGTCGCAGGCAGCGGCCTCGAGGTCACTTCTTGGTATATCAGCTCTGCACATCACCCATCAACCTACGCCATGCCAAGGCAACGCGTCACACACGCACCTTTCAACCGCTCTTTCGACAGTGGCTCGCCATTGTCGAAATCGAAAAACGACGGCTCAATGGGATCCGCGACGGGTTCGTCGTCAGCGTCGTGGTAAGGCTTGAGAGAGGAATCAATGATCGCATCATTCCTATCTTTGGGTACTCACCTCAAAGTAGGGATGTTGAAGTGCCTCGACGACCGTTATCCGTCGCTGTGGGCTAAACGTGAGACATTTTTCCAAAAAGTCGATCGCCTGTCCGAGAAGGTTAGTAAAGCGCCTCGAACCGGCATCGAGGTTACCATTGGGTTGGTACCATGAAACATGGCCTTAAAGTCCTTGCCTCTCCTAAACGGGAGCGCACGAATGTACTCGCGCGATCGGGGTGACGAGATGGCGTAAAAGTCATCGATGGAGGGGGTGCCAAGCACATCGAGGATGAGGGAGAGCTGGTCATGATCTAGAGGATAAGTGTGAGTGCACCGCATGCAGCGATGGAGGGACGCCCACAGTCGCGGCCGGGAAACATGGGTTTCCCGCTAAGCATCTCTGCAAGGACGCACCCGACGCTCCACATGTCTATCGAACGCGTGTACTCTTTAAATGTGAGCATGACTTCTGGTGCGCGATACCACCTGTGGAATGACGCGTCGGACGCAAGCCAACATGGGCATGGGGAGCACACACCGGGTTGCGACGTATTCGGTCATGAAAGTGCTGCTGTCATTGGCCACATTAGGAGGTGGTCGTGCAGATCTCGCGAGGCCAAAATCACACAGCTGCGACGGCATGAGCGCAGATGAGGCGAGATGGGGATATGCTCACCTTGAGATCGCAGTTGGCGTTGAGAAGTAAGTTGGACGGTTTGAGATCGCGATGCAGGACGTCCGCAGAGTGGAGCGCCTTTAACGCGCGGAGGGTCTTGGTGCGAGGTGAGCGTGTTGAGACGACCGAAGAAGTGGCATACCTGGTAGATGAAATATTGACAGTGATCGTCGCTGAGGCGCTGTGTTCTGATGACGCGATGGAGGTCGGTCTCCATGAGTTCTTGCACGAGATAGACTTCTTTGAACTGTTCGAAGCTGGTTGGCTGGAGGATGTCGAGGATGGAGATTATGTTTTCGTGACAAAAGTGGCGTAACAACTTTATTTCGCGGAGGGTGCGGAGACAAAACATGGAGTGGTCAAATGGTGTGATGCGTTTGATGGCGACTCGGCGCTGTGATGGCTGGTGAATGGCAGAGCTGGACAGTGTCAGTGGGTAGTGAGCCACGCCGAGGGGCGCTCACCAGACAATGCCATACGCGCCCTCGCCGATGACCTCGAGTACGCGGTAAGCGTTGTCGACGACAAAGGTGTCCAGTCGCTGGTCCATCTTGGTCGTCAGAGTGTGATGGGTCGGAATTCGGAAGTACCCTTGTTATCGATCGCACCGATGACCGACTCCTCCCACTTACTACGACCTCTCTATACCCGGCCCGTTCATCCCGCCACCTCAGGGCCACCCGACCATCAACCAGTGAGCTCTCTTCTCTTCTCTGTGTATTGGCACCGCTTGTGAACAGCGCCCCGTCTACGTTGCGCCTTGGCATCTTACCAACACGCCTGGCTGCCTATGCAGATGCCTCGGCCCAAGCGTCGTCTCCATCCGACTGGCCACATCAATAGCGGATCGTGAATTCGTGGATGCAGACACGTCACTCGGTGGCGTCCTCACGCGCGTACAAGCGACGCCGACCCACCAAGACGTGTCGCGGATACCTGGGGCCTGTGTGAACCCGAACTCTTGCAGGGCGGGCCTCCAATGCGTGAAGCTCACGACGACGTGTCGTAGACCCTGCAGGCGTCTACCAACACGCGGGACGTTGTCCAGAATCTAGAATCCAGCCCTCGAGGCATACACACCACGCATGGTGCGCCACCTACGCGTGAAGCGGCCCACGATGTAATCCAGGAACTCGAAACAGGGCCCCTCGTGCCCGTCGTAGATCCAGATCTGGTATCAGATGGCGCCTAGACGTACATCCAGTTCACCTCCCTCGCGGGTCCGGTCCCGTACGCGTTCACACCGCCAATGTCGTCGCGCTATGCGACGCCGTTCGAGGCTGTGGAAGTAGGTGCGGATAAAAGAGCATCGTGGCGTGCACTGGTCCCAGGGCTGATCAACGAGGATGGGCGCGAGAGTGGGGCTGAGGGTCTGGGGGAGAGCCAGGGTGGGGTTGAGGGTCAAAACAGGGATAGGGTTGATGGCAAGGACGACAGGACGACGACACCACTTGCGATCGACCCGGCGGTGCTGCAGGGATGGGAGGATGCGGCGCAGGCGGTGGATTCCCTGCTGATGTCGGCGTCTGGTTGCTGTCCGGTCGGAGCAGACTTCACTAGAGTGGTCGGACGGGGATCCCGCAGCGAGCGATGATCGCGATCAAGACGGAGATGAAGAGGGAGGGGGAGAGGTGGGCCGACGCCCAGGCCAACGCACTACCCGCTGACCCGCGTACGCCCTCTCGCTCGCGCGCCGTGAGCCGGTAGATCGTCGGTAGGTCGAGTGTGCGGGTGCCGGAGGGGGTACAGGGGATGAAACGTAAGTAGAATGCGGGGTGAGTGCTGCTTTTGATTGGGGTTATGGAACAAGGTTTAATGTGGATGGGTTATAGGATGTGGCTGATCGGATCGCGGTGATGATCTGGGCGCATCTCGCAAACGCACGAAAAAGGTGCGTCGTCAGGACTAGTCCAAGGGCGGATTGAGAGTGCTGCCTGGAAATGACGCTGGGCGCACGCACCAGCGAGTATGACACGACACGAAGGGGAGGACGAACGAGACGCGCCGATAGTGACGTGGCCGCACAAGGATGCGCGTCCGGTGGTACTCTCACACACGCCCTCTACGTTGTTCAGTCGCCGCAGCGTTGCGTCCTCTTTGACGAAAAAAAATGCATCCAGCTGGCTGTGATGCGAGACGGCTGTCAATGACTTGCTCTTCCGAACGCCTTTCTCCAATGGGACATCTGGGTGCGTGTTTCTCACTTCGTCGACTATGATATTTCAGCTGGCATTCCTGCTGATTTATCCAGCGCGGCAAGCGTGTTGCAGGTATGCAGTATGTGCAGACTGGCAGACTCGCGGACATGGGATGATGTAGCTACGACAAGTGGTTCCACAACGGGCGCTTCGGGATCGTGTCCGGCGATTCGAGACTAGACCCATCCGCGGTATACATCCACCCAACACGCCAGTGCGCCCCCTTTGCCCTTTTATGGCCCACAATCGCCATCGAGCAATAGAAGTACGGCCCCCCATGAGCGCACGTTGCTTGAGCTATGCCTACGTGTCGTTATCCTGTAGGTGCATGACGTCGGGCGCCCCGTCTTCAGACTAGGACATGTTCCCGCCCCGACTGTGCTTGCCCCCCACCCACCCCCAACGTGGACCACTTCTTCGTTGAAAAACTCGTCGGACGGGAAAAAAAATGTGGGCGGGTACACGCACCTCCAATTGGCCAAGTGGGAAGGGTGCGTCTTTTTTTGTGTCATGGTTCGTCACTAGATGACCCAGGCGGCGTGGATCCCGAGGGAAAACGTTGATGATAACGAGACTAAGTTACCGAACGAGTTTATCGAAGCGGCGCTCGAGGGGGGACGTCGAATGCGTGCGGGACGGGTTTCAGATACGTGTTGAGGAAGGTCTCTCTCTGTCGTTACATTCCGAGCTGTGTTTTTTTTCTTGCTTTCCCTCGTGTCCACAGCGTGTGCATGTGCCCCTCGCAGATCTACGTTGTCCCTTTCCGGTCTTTCAGTCTGCGTTCGATTTGGTTTTGCTGTATGATTCCTGCGGCACGCTCGATACCCTCAGGGGCTGGCTGAGTGGTCCACCGGTACTTCTAGGCTCCTGAGGTGACCTACCTGTTGTAAAACACGGGCTCAGACGCGTCGAATTCGGATTCAGTGGCAGAATTAGTCTGATCCGTGCTCGCGCCCAGCTCTATATATCAACATTTGGTACCACTGGTGCGCCTCAGATGCTAAAAACAAGTCATGGTCTCGAATGCGCAGACCATGGAGTAGTAATAAAAAAAAACCACGAACGTGTACGCATCGACAACCTTGATGGCACACCAGGCGGCTCGGGCGTGATCCCCAACTTCGATGATGTCGTTACGGTACGTGTTCAGGCTGTGACTCGGACAGACACCAGAGAAACCTGCCGAGCTCATGATTTAGGTGGTATCATCACTGGTACAGGTGGTCCACTGCGTGAAAGGAATATGTGCCGCAGCGCAAAAACAAATGCCAGGATCGGCTTCGGCAATAACATACGAACAAATGGTGCCATTAGTGTCACAGATGCTAAAAAGGAGTCGCGGTGTTGGGTGCACGAACCACGGTTAGGTAAAGCAAATCACGAACGTGTAAGTATCGTCCGCGTCACTCCGTCGTCCAGTTTGGCACAGACCTCAGAAGAAGACTTTGAGTGCGAGCCGGTGATTTGGGTGGGATCGTTATTAGCACCAATTGTCCACTGGATGAACTAATCGGTGCTATAGTCATACAACGATCAACGAACAGACTTGTCGCCTGTTCGTGTATTCATGAATCGGCGATTATCAGTCGGGTCCAAGTGAAGTGAGGGCACGGTAACAGACGGGCCGTTATGAAAAATGAAGTAGTCCCCATCGGGAAGCAGGAGCACGGACATTGTTGCGGTGAGACCGGAGCTGAGAGCAAGGTTTTTTGTGTTCCACCGATGAAACAAGGGAAGCCGCATCTGGCTTGGTATATAGACATGTATAGGATAGCCTATTTGCTCCACCTCGACATGCATGCATGGCACACAACACGTCTTGCGAAAAGGAGTCCGTGAAAGGAAGGCGACGATGAGCCATATAAGTCTATGGCATCAGTATCACCACTTACCGAGGTACTCCATCTGACCTAGTAGTTCAAGTGCAACGTCACCGGGTCACACTTCATATACAAAATGAAAATACGCACACCAGGGGTCCCGGACCGAGGGATGAGTGTGTAGACTACTGGGAGGCAAAAAGATATAATCTTGATCATCATGGTCAACTGCCGATAGTCTTGTTCCAGTAGATGTCAGTGTCGAGATCACGATAACGCCTCGCTCGACTAAGCCCTGACCCGGATTCGCCGAAGGGCCAACCGGTGATTTCATCTCACTTCAAGGCTGCGCACTAAATACCGAACGAAGGGCTATGTACTACGTCGTAATTACAATCTTCCTGAAACTTGACTGGCTAGTGTCAGCAGCCTTGGAAGGAACTGAGATGAGTGCGCTGACTAACCTCTGGGTTGGTAGCCATTGCTTCTGTTGGGCGCAGGGTGAGAGGTGGCTGTGGGTGGGATAAGGGCGAGAACAGTGCCAGCCCGTCCGAGCTGTCGGACGAGGGAACGGCTCGCGGCATAAGTATGTTCGAGGGGCGATGCGTAGTTGCGCTTGAGGCCAAAAGGAGGGTGGTGATGAGGCAGGGCGTGGTCTGGGTGCGACGAAAAGTCTGGACCTGGTTCACAAATGGAAGGAGAATGATCAGTGGACATTGAGCGGGTTTGCCGTCTGACTGGTTGAGAGCAACGGGAGACCAGACATTCCGACTCGACCTGGGAGAATCCGATTGACACGGACGAACCCGAAGTACTCACGGTCTTCGTGAGCCCGTTCTCGGCGCTTGCCGCGGTTTCTTCTTGCCGCAATGCCGCAAAAGCCAATCAATGACAAATGTCACGCCAGTACAGTTACTAGTACGGAACCAAATGGGAAACAAACATGTGTAGGACGGCTGTCTTTGGATGAAGCCAAGGTTACTTATCGGCGGAGATGGGACGGGCTGGACTGAGGCACGAGGAAAAGAGCCGTACCGATTTCCCCACGCTCGGACGAAGACTAAGCGCCACGGTGCCTCGCTGCACCGCAGAGCTACACTTTCTGGCGCTTGGCCTCTCGACTTTCACCTCCAATGTCTTTAAACAAGACCGGCGCAGTCACCATCGACCTCGTCGAGCTCGCTCCTACCGACGGAGAACAATACAGAGAAGAGTTACAAAAGCACGTCTACGAGCATCCCAAAGTCCCCACGCCAATGTAAGTAGCATCGTCGATTGATGGAGCACAGTATTCACTGCCGTTCGTGCAGATATCGACATGCTGCCCCCTCCGCGCCCTGGCCATGGATGGATTTGCACGACGACGATAGCGACGTCAATCCTCTTCCTGCGCAGAGTCAGACTGATGATGCTGAATGGGCTCAATACCCCCAGAGTTTATTCGGAAACTGGACGCAGGAGCAGGTGAAAAGATGCCGCATTCTCGAGTTTGCGCACGACGAGACATGCAGCGTATACGGGGTGGACGTATTTCACGATGGGAGTTTTTATAAACCCAGCCACGACTCTGGTCCTTTACAAGTCAACAATCCGAGAGACTACTGGAATCATCTAGAGCCCGATGTGAGCAATGCCTCTGTGTTGTGTTTCTGACGTAAGTTCGAGAGATTACGTTAGCTGCCTCTTACCGGCGATCCTTCTCGAGATATTCGAGTTCGCGCTCTGTTTGTCGACAACATGACTGTGCCCGTCCTCCAAATTCTGGGTACCAGGTGAGTGATCAATAACAAGTGCATGTAGTGATGTAGTGGTCTTAAACCCGCCAGATACAACGTCGAGCCCTTCTTTTTTGCGTCCTCCGCCAACTGGATTCCATCAAGGTACGAAGAAGATCCCAAAAAAGACCAGGACCGTGAGTTAGTGCGATCAACAGTACGTAACTTACTCATGTCGCCTAGATATTACTGTCGTTCTGCCATTTATTCGTATGCTAAAAGGTCAAAAGCCAATCGAGCGAGCAGAGCTTATCAGGACCACAACCTTTGCCTTGGGACATGTTGAGGAAGAACACCTACCCTACCAAAGTGCGTCGTCGCTCAGTGCCTTTCACAGTCTTTCACCCTTTATCCATAGGCGAGAACCAAATCATTGATACCCAGGCACCTCTTCTGCTCCCTGGTAGGTTGCACCCGCCGTTCATCGTATTGGTACTGTCTAACTCCGTTCTGAAGATAACAACATTCTCTTCCACGATCTACTTGCTATCCACATGTATCGCAAGCCAACAACAAGTACACTCATTTCGTATCATCCCAGCTCGGAATTACAGGGGACCTCAGCAAAGCGCCTTCAGTCTCTTGCGCAAAGGACAGGTGATAGCGTTTACTGGTCAAAAATTTACGCGAGATCCAAAGACCCAACTTTCTTCTTCCTTGCCATCTTGTGGTACCCCCTGTATGAATGGGACGAAGCATTCGAGGCGCTATATCGTTACATCAATGCCCTGGTATGCAACTGTTTCCCGACTGCTCTCGTGTTGACACTCGTGCAGGAATCCGACGTCCTCAAGCAGAATGACCTTCAACTTACACGAGAATTGCACAAGTTGCAAGCACACCTGTTGTACTTTGAGCAACTTCTTCGGGATTTCCGCATGTCCGTCGAGTTTGTCAAAGATACACCAAATCCAGCAATGAGCATTCTCGCTGCGACAGAAGAGGAACGTGATGACACTCTCAAGCTCATGGAAATAGAAACTGGCAATCTTTTGTCTGAGATCGAAAGGCTGTCTGGACAGAGGGAGATGCTGTCCGAACGGCTGCGGAATGTCATCGACTTGGTTTGTACTGAGTGACCCTCCTTGTTTTCCATGTTACTCAACCCTTTCCACCAGGCTTTTGCGAGTGTCAATATTCAAGATAGCAGAGCGGCGAAGAAGTTGGCCGAGAGGGCCGTCATTGACTCCTCTGTCATCAAGCAGGTACGCATGAAATGTCCTTATCGCGTACGCGACATCCTCAACGCCATGTCAGATATCCTATCTTGGGTTGATTTTCGTCCCAGCGGATTTTTTATCGGTAGGTTGTCAGCCAGATTGATATCCAACGTGTGAACTCATCCTCCAGTAGAACGCATTCGCCATGAACATCCCGGCGATCGTACCCGGTACGAAAGGGCACATCGCCAGCTTTCTCGGGGTCTCATTTGGATTGACCGTGTTCACCACGTGGGTGGTGGTCGCACTTCAAGCAGGAAGCATGTTCCACCCGAAGCGGCGCAGCATTTGGCGACGATGCCTGTGGCCCGTGTTCTATCCGATCGAATTGATCTACGCTTCCATCGAAAAACGGGTCCAGTCTGCCAAGAAGTAGACGTACTCTGGTTGTACGTATGTCGCGACGGAAAAAAAGTGCGGAATTTTCAGAGACCTAATCCTATTTGAGATCATGGACATTGATATGATTCTGATCACTGGCATTGTTTACGGTTTACATGTGCATAAAGACATTATGTAGATAGTATCAAATTTGACCTCCCAGGTTGCAAGCATGCACAAGTGAGTCGAACAAAATGTACTATTCAAGGTTTTGGGATGTTATTGCTGCAGTGCAGTACTTGTACATACACTCTGGATTTTGTGGCTGGCCATCAAACTATAACATGTTACATATGCCAACACTTCCCAACATGCATCAGGAAAATGACAGGATCCCATCAGTAAATCATAGTGTTACTTTACCATCACTTAAACACACTTTAACTTACAGCTTTGGAGCCCTAAGCATGCAAGTAGATCCCTCATCTTTCAAAGTAGCCCTTTTGCTTTCAAAGTGGCCCTTCTGCTTTCAAGCTTTCAAGTTTTCAAACTACTTAAATTCTTACATCAGCAAACTGATCACTTCCTGATAAAAGAAAGCTACTAGGATTACTTTCTGTGACTAGATTGCAAGTAGTAATCTGTATACTAAGTAACTATGTATCAATGCAACTGTCTAATGTAGTTGGAAGTGTTCTTAAATGAAAGATATTTATATTAGTGGAAAATTCTCAAACATG
>JBBPTY010001306.1:0-10259 GCA_038094335.1 Tylopilus aff. striatulus | reverse complement strand
AATATGCATTATGCAATTAAATATTTTATGCATAAATTAGCGGGAACCAACTTGGTTTCCAGGAATTTGTATGCATTATGATGTCTTATGCATTACTATGCTATGCATTATGAGATAGTCAACTGTACCATATCTGTACTGTTGTATCACCTACTGTATCATAGGCATTCAACACTCTCCCATGCTTGAACAGTACTGTGTAAAGTAAAGTTCAAGTGTTAAAACATGTTTTCAAGAATTGTGTTTAAATCCAAAAATGTGAAAAATGCGATATAGTGGACACTAAAACTTATGCCTCATGTGCCCCATGGCAATCATGACCAAACAAGTGGCTGGACCTTATATAGGAGGTGTAAACACTACACTTTTACTTGGTGTTTAAAGCAAATGTTTGCAACACTACTTGGACAATGTTTTTAGTGTTTGGGGGTGTTTGTGACAAGTCCTAATTGAGTTCTAAATTGTTCAAACTTGACATACCTGAGATTCTTAGTAAAGATGTTTGCTGGGTTTTCACTTCCATTGATGTAGAACAACTCAATGTCTTTGTCTTGAGTGGTATCACAAATAGAGCAATATCTAATGCATATATATGCCTGTTCTTCTTCTGGTTTATTGGGTTTTGTGCCAAGAAGATAGAACCTTGGTTATCCCCACACAAGAGTATAGGACCAAGTTGATATCCCAATTTGGAGAACATTTGTTTGATTCTGATAATCTGGGAATAGTAGGCAGACAATAATATGTATTTTGCTTCTGTAGATGATCTTGCTGTCACCTCCTATAGGTGTGAGTTCCACATAAATACTACATTTGCTAGTTTAAGAAAATATCCTGACTATGAGTGTGAGGTTTCTTTGTCATTGCCCAAATCTAAGTCAAAACAACTGATTAGTCCTCCATTGCTTCTACCATTATATATGAGATGGTAGTCTCTGGTTCCTATTAGGTAAATTACAATGTAGAGTGCCTTATTCAAATGCTCTTGGGATGGATTTGCACTTTGTCTTGCTAGTTGAGTAACTATGAATGCAATATCTGGTTGTGTTTCCAGCATGATGTATAGTAGGGATTCAATGACTGTCTGGAACTGTGTTTGTAGTTCAGGGTTCACTGGTCAGTCATTTTTTGTTGGATTGTATCTCTGGGGTAGTGGATTTCGAGTGGATTTAGTATTTATCATACTGCATTGTTCTATCACTTTTTCTAGATATTCACATTGGTCTAGATAGATCAAGCATTTAGACCTATTATGGTGAATCTTCATTTTGAGGAATTCTTTTATTTCATCTAGGTTGTGGCATTTCCATTTGTTTATGAACTTTTGTTTGAGTTGATTAATCAATTGTTTGTTGGGACTGCAAAAGAATGCATTATCAACATATATGAGCACATAGACTTTGCCTTGGTGGTAGACATATACTTCAGCTTCTGAGTATATTGATTTGAGTCCTAGTTCAATCATTGATTTGTTTAATGTATGCCACCATGTTAAGCCAGCTTGTTTAAGGCTGTATAGTATGTGAAGAAGTTTGAGTACCTTGCCTTTGTACTCAGATGGTAGGAATCCTTTAGGGAATTCCATGTATATCTCTTCTTCTGGTGGTCTATAAAGATATGCTAACCTAACATCTAGGCTAGTAATGTACCAATTTTCGAGAGCAGCAAGTGCCAATATCATTTGCATAGTCTCAAAATGGATTACTGGAGAGAATATTTTATCATAGCCAATTCCCTCAATTTGAGAGAAGCCTTTAGCAACTAGATGGGCATGCTTTCTGTTACAGTTGCCTATTTGTTTCCTTCATTGTTCATGCATACAGCCTGGCTGGTATATTTATACTCTTGACTACTACAGTGCTATATGTTTCCACTTCTATGGACACAGCCTCCCAGTCATCTCTCTCATGATGGCTTAGTATCCCTACAGCCCATACTTTCTTAGTTATACTCTCCTAACCTGCCCTTGATTACCTTGTTTCCCTTTATATACTTGACCCTCCATGTATGTAGTTTCTCACACTTGTTCTGTGCAATTATATGCTAGACTTGTGTCCTGAGTCTGTGGCCTGAATCCCACATTCTCTAGTAAGTGAATCCTCCATCCTCAGTTAATGTCTTCTTCGTCCCTCACCCTTCAGACACAGTGCCTCTTCATGAGTGCCTTCTGAAGCCCTTGACCACAGGTCTTGCATACTATGTAACAAAAAAACAAGTGTGTCTTCCGTCCCTCTTACTCAAGAGTAGGATGTACCCCTTTGCATGAGAAGAGTCTATGGACTCCTTGGCCTTGAAGATTCTGATACAGAAGAACCCCCAGCCCCTGCCATCACCACAAGTCAACCCCCACCCCCAAACATCCCAGAGATTTCCAGAAATCCCCAGCTTTGCCCAAGAGCCCTTATCCCCAAAGCTGTGATCACTCCAATCTGGGTGGAACTACAAGAACTCTTAGCACCCCCCAGCCCACCTCTACCCTTTGCAGACTCAGCAATCCCTAGCCCAGTCACTGTCTCTACACCCCTCACCCCAGCACCTCCTAGCCCAGTCACACCCCCAGTACCCATCATCTTAAACCCCCCAGTAAACCCAATCCCCATGACCACCAAACTTAAAGCAGCCCTCCTGGCAGACTTCGCTGGCAAGCTGGAAGAAATCACCTGATGGATTAAGGCCATGAAAGGATACTTTTGACTCAATGCTGCCATCTATGACACAGACAAGAAAAAGATTTACACAATGCTCAACAAGCTTAACACAGGAGTGGGAGCTAAAATCTCGAAACAATGGTATGATAAGTTAACTGACCCAGCCATAGGCAATGCAGAAAAAACCTTAGCTAAGTTCACCAAGGATCTTGAAGGAACCATATTCCCCTTTGACATCAAGGCCACCACCTGCACGGTGTGGGAGTTCCACACTCTGTGGGCTTGTAGGTGCCATTCTAGCGATATTCTGACTTCACAGGTTCCTCACCATTCCACAGCAAGACCATCCGAGTGTCCAGAGTCCATCCATGTAGGTCCGGATTTTTATTCTGCATAATTCCGCCCACATACATCGTCCGGAATTTTTGAGACTTATAGGATTTTTATCTTAGTGACTGGTGACCTCACATGATGTTACCAGATCATTTATTTGACATCGCTTAGCCTGCCAACCCTTGTGGCAGTTTGCTTTTTTCTCATACTTTACCATTTTCAGTCTAGGGTGTGCCCTGACTATAAAAACTGTCCATCAGACTTTAAATAAAGAAAAGTTTTCCACTCTCCCTCAGTGTCTGTGTCTGGGGGAGCACTTCAGGTGACTGCCGAGGTCTTTTCCTTTCATTTTCGATTTTCCTGCATATTCCAGATCTCTCAGAGGTTGGAATACTGCTTTCTGTGGTTGCTGGTGACCTGGAAGTGTCTGGGTCATCCACATTTGCCTGCTAGATGTTACTAGAGGCAGCCACAACCGTTTGTGGGCACTTTCCCTTTTTATTCCTGGATCTACTCTGGTCAGGAATATTTTACTTTCCACAAGGTAGTCTGGAATTTCCACATTGCCTTTTCCTTTTATACTGAGCTCTGGTTGAGCTACACCTTCCATCCAAGCCGAGTTGAGACCCCTTGGGTGATATCTCACCCCTTCTTTCTTTTTCCTTGTTTCTGGTTTCCTCTTGGAGCCAGTGCACAAGATATTTGTTTCTTACACCAGTCATGACGGTATGTACTCTACAGTATTATCCATTCACATTCCACATGTTTGATTTGAATTCCGTGCTGTGGTTAGTGCGCAATGGTCCACCAAAGGTAGTCAGTGAATTTGAACTCAAAATTCACACGCGGCCAACCCATCCGAAAAAGGCAATAAGAGCTGCAACCCGAGCTACGGTAGCGCGTATTCACGTTCAGTTCCGCCGATGAGGGGAATAAATGAGTGATGAAGTGCGAGGACCTCGGGCGCACCATCTATTGAATACTGGCGTTACATAGCTTCTGAGTCATCGAACAAGAAGGTACTCAGTCTACAGGCTACCCACTTAGACAAAGATTGGCGCAAAGTAAGCTCCAAGTCCATCCGTGCCATGAACTATGGCACCCACGACACCATCGGGTCTCACTACAACCACCTTCTTCTCTCCCTTTACCGCCAAATACCCCTGATAGGCATGTTCACCGTCATCCAAGATGACGTCTACCTGTGCGCCAGGCGCCACCTCAGAATCTTGGGGAAGGACGACCACAGGCCGAATGACATCCCGAGGATACCTGGTCAACGCTTCCAGGATGTCCGCTGCCGACGCCACATCCGGAACAAACACGAGGACGGTGTGATAGACGGGACTGAACACGTCGAACAGCCTCGTCTCCGTCTTCACTTCGCTGGTCGCTTGGGCTGCGAACAGCCCTAGCTCTGGTGCATCCGGCGCTCTATCTCCCGCGACCAACACCCCCTCTTCGAGTGTCCCGTAGGCATCCACGGGTTCGGCTTGGGTGAATTCGTCCCGCACGATCGGGCTTGAGCGATAATTTACGCCTAGCATGTTCATCTTCTTTTCACGCACCATGCCGGCTTCGACCGATACTGAGCGGACCAGATTGAGGAGACCGGTGGTAATATTCAGCATCTCGGCGATGACCGGGAGACGTTCGGCAGTGTAGGAATCAAGCAGTGTGACTGGGGCAAGATCCTTATAGACTAGGGAGAGTTTCCATGCCAGGTTAAACTACCAAGATGTGTGTAGTAGTCGCAAATAGCATATGCCCAGAGGAACGCACCGAGTCTTGGATACTGGAATTGAGACCTTGACCCCCACTGGGACTGTGGACGCTGAGAAGTACCAGCTTAGAAAGAATAGAAGAAATAGTTTGATGTACATACTGGGCTGCATCTGGAAAGTTGTATTTCAGGAATTGCAAATAATAGCTACGAGGTTGGTTGTCTCACCACCAGCAATAAACACCCGACCGACGCCAAATTTGTTAGTCATCCTGATGTTGGCCCTATCCCAATGTAGGTAAGATCCGTGAACATGTCTCCATTGTCAGACCTACCGAAACTCGGATAGAGAAACTACCTTTCTCAGACAAATTTCTTGTCCTGTCAGTTCGGACATGCACTTGACCATCAACTGGTGGTCGGCGAGGAGCTGCTTTGGCTCGCAGTCCTTCATGGTAAGAAAGATTTGAAAGCCGTGAGGATCTATGTCGTCACTCGGGCGCATCATGCAACTGCCCTCAGTAGCACATTCAGCTCAGAAACAAACAGAGAACAGAGAACTCACAAGTCAGACGACCTCTGCCCGAAGCAATGCCAATGCTATGCAAAATAATGATGAGTGCATGTTTCTAGAAAAGACGTTGTACCAACGTTTCTGTCGATTCCTTCAGCCTCCAAACAGAGATCGCCCACGATGCTGGTAAAGTCTTGCCTAGTTGTCCCAAAGAACGTTAATCCAAGCTGTTTCCGGGTGACTCCTGATGAAGGTGAACCGTGACGAAGAAATAACCGAATAGTTAAACTACACACCTTTGGCACCATCCGCCCCAATAAGATATGAAGCCTCAAACGTTTCGGCGATCTCTTCGCCATCCTTTCTCTTGATCAACTCTACAAGTACACGCTTTCCATCGTCTTCGAACGAAAGGAGTTCCGTTCCCAATTCGACGGAGCAACCATATTTCTCGAGATGAGATCGCAGGATACCTTCCAGCGCGTCTTGACCAAGAAGCCTTGGATTATTCTATATAACGTGCGCAGTTAGCTACTGCCATAGATATTATGAGGGCCCACTTACATAAGGAATCGCAGGCGTTGGATCATAGTGGGGGACCATGGAATAGGTTTTGAGAGGTTCGACTGTGCAAGGTTTGTACTCCCGTATGGGAATCGGTGGCTGTCCGCGCTGGTGAATCTCGGATACGCGGAGAAAGTGAAACACCTCAAAGGTACGGGGCTATTGGGGAAACCACACGTCAGCAATCCATAAGCGTGTCGTTGATAGGATGGAAACTCACCCAGATTCCACAACCACGTTGGCCGAGCCTGTACGCAGGCTCCCTGGAGATGATTCGAACTGGGATATTGTTCTGTAATAATGTGAGCGCAGCGACGAGCCCGGATGGTCCAGCTCCGGCCTAATGTAGCACGCGAAGTATGTCAGCTTTCAAACTACTCCAAACTACACCGCAAGGCGCACTCACCACAAGTACAGGGGGCACAGAAGTTATCATGATAGTGTAATGAAGCAAAGTCTTGATATTACTGGCCAGCCGTGAAGCGAAACAGTGTCATCTTATATGAAGCTACGCCGCACAGCCCGCTCGTTGGGTCACTGTCTGCCGTGTAGCCGCGTAATTCTTAATACGTGATATTGATAGATGAGACGTATACCATCGGCGCGGAAAACCACGGGTAGGAATGACGAAAGCTCGAAAGACCGCCTTTGGTCCCAGTCTGTAAACGAGAGACCGGGCTGTGTCGCGTGTGTTCCTGAGATATACATTGTTACCGCTGACTCATAAGAAGGGAAGGGAACCATTACGAGGCAACCAGGGGAGTGACTCGGGGTGAGATACAACACTTTTTTCTTGTTGCCGGCACGCTGATGTCGGGAGAAAAACCCCGTGCAGCACAGCATTCCCCAGTTCCGGGCCCAGAGAAAGGTGTAGAGTCTAGATAGATATGAGAACAGGTTGGAATTCAGTGGTAAGACAAACCTGAATCGGGTGATTAGGCCAAGGGTGACTCTGTCCACTGGTCGCCACTGATAAACATGGATCGGAACTAGTTCACGCGTTCGGTTGCACACTGATTGTAGTGCCACCACGAGGCGCACCTTTGGTGAACATGATTGATTGGGGGGTCCACAATATTTGGTGAGGCAGTGTCGCGCTGAGCAACATGAAGTCAGGCAACGATTTAGAGTGACACGTGTCCATCATTGCTGCAGAACATACTTGATCGCTATATGCTTATCTACGTATGTCTGTAGATCCACGCGCATGTAACAAGCAGGGGAGTGAAGGGGGTTGTTGTTATTTGCTTTGACATGGGGTTGGAAGAGGACCAAAGCAAAAACAAGACTGCATAAAAAATCCGCGGCTGGCGCTACACACGACGAGGACTGGAACAACGGCCACCGGTCACCACGTGCAAGGACGACAGTGGGTGGGTGACAGAGCTTGGACTGCGGCGCTGTGACCATACGTGGACCACGCGGCGACTGTGACGTACGACGTGTGCGCTTTGACCGTTGACGTCGCGATGGCGGTGAGTGGTGGTCTTTGCCTTGACCGGCGTGGAGGTGATAAAAGGGCTGATTTGACGGGTGGACTGGGTGCATAAACAGGACCACAACAAGGTGGACCCACAAGGATCTACTAAAACGGATCAGCCTGTTCTTCGACGCGTCTCTCACTCAAACCGCTACCATCTCCTCCCTTTCCCCTACTTCTGTTATCCCCCCTTTTATTACATGGGTCGTGCAGGCTCTTCAGCACGCGATCGCAAGGTCCAGCCACCGCGCCCGCCCAATTCGTGGATTTTATACCGTTCCTACCAATCACAGCAGATCCGCGCCAACAATGACGAACATTTACCCCAATCAGCTGTCTCAAAACTCATATCCGCCATGTGGAAGGAGGAGTCCGCCGAAGTCAAGAGTCACTATGCAAGGGAGGCCGAGAAAAGAAAGGCCGAACATCAAGAAGCCAACCCTGGTTATCATTACCGCCCCCAGAGGAAAGTCAAAAAGTTGGGTAAGGCAAAGTCCAAGTGTTGCAACGGCACCCCCTCGAGCGACCAGGGCGTCGATGACAATGACGCGCCGCCTGCGCCAGCTTTCCCTCTTGGCATGAATATAGAACAACTTCAGCCACATCCCCAGCCTTTCCTCATACCTGCCTTCCCTCACAACATGACTATGCCACAGCCGTTCATTATTCCCTATCATCCCGAAGCCTATTATGGACCTGGTGGCCCTTCCCCTCCAATCTCAGCGGCGCCCTCTCCAGCACAAGATCACGGATCTCCATCCCCCGTGGAATCGCCTTCGGCAGAAAACGTGCCTTCGTCGTCGTCCAGCCCGTCTACTCAATTATCGTCGAGTTTCCAGCATCAGTCCCCTTCTCCCTCGCAGCTCCTTGCGAATTCGACGCACTTGCCGTCTCTCCCCGATCACCATCAGTCGTCGCATTTCGTGACACAACCACTTTCGACACTCTTATTCCCGAATTCTACCCTCCCCGACCTGCCCTTGATTTCGCCTCGGCTGCAACTACAAGTTACGGAGAACACAGTCACCCCAGCGGCGCTAGGTTGGAATGGTGTCTCTGCCCATGTCTCGACTCGCTGTGCTCAAGATCCTGAGGTAGCTTGATCTGAAACTTGTGGATCTTCATGATTTCTGAAAAAATTGTTAGGAGATTATTGAATTAAATGTTGCGATCAATCAAACACCGAATCCTGCCGAGTTGCGACCAGCTCTCTCGCTCAACTTGCCATTTGACGGAACACTTTCAGCGACCGACGAAAATACTGTGTTCGAATTCCCAGGTGTAGAATCATCTACAGTCTTGAATCCCCCCAACGGCGATTTGCAGATTTCGATGGGCCCTGCAGTCGACTACTCCGATGAATATTTTGCCGAATTCGTGTTCGACGACTTCTCACGACAGGTGAATGAGGAGGGCTCAAGTTCCACCTCAGCTACTCCCGCCCTCGAGGATCTTCAGTCCCTGTTCCGAGTTCCCAATAGCTCCGGGTTCGAAGCGTATGCGGCTGCACGTCAACGTCAACCTGGCATCTTCACTCAGGAGATGATGGATTTTCTTAACTTCGAGGCCGTGGATAACTCCTCCGAAAGCCAAGTCCCAGCTTCCGCCCCGCTCTCAGTCGATCCGACCTTCGTCGCTTCGCAACAGGTGCGCCACTCGAGTTCTCAAGTCGCCGCCGCAATGCCCATCTTCACTCCGATGACAAATACCCCTACTGTTGCTCCCGAAATACCGTATGTACCACCTGCTGGTGCTGTCTACTCCTCGACGCGTCGCGTGGCCGATAGCTGGAAACCGTCCTTTGCTGCCCCTTACTTGGGGGTCGACGACCCAGTCCCGTCCTGGACTTTGTGAACAAACTGAACAAACCTCGCTCAGCGCCGGGCAGGGGTGGTCAAACCAGCACTAATCTTTATTACATCTCACGACTTTATTATCTGTCTGGCTTTCAAAGGCCGTTATCGATTCTCATCTACTTGCTTTCACTGTGCATAGTTTTGCTCGACTGCTGTTTTTCTTCATGCTGTGCTTTCTTGGAGCTCACGCTGAGCTCTCGAACCCACCCCAATATTTTTTATCTCTCCATTTATTTCTCGGCTATTGCTTCCTGCCATTGCATCTCCGTCTTTCTCCCCAACCCACGCACCATCCCCACACCAATCATCGTTTCCACAATGCTTCCTTCCCGCTTTTCTTCAGACACTATCGTACCATTGTCTTTCCAAACCGGCCACTCTAAAGAACCCTGCGCTTTCATTGATGTATATTCTTCCTAAAAAGTACTTTGGGCTTCATCGAACTGGGTACACGAACGCTGGCCGCTTCTTAACCATCTCATACATTGCACATGATGTACTAGTAACAAATGCAATCACGCTTGCAAAGTTTCAGCTATTGTCTTGTTGGCAGAGCCGTCACGTGGTCCAAATGATCGCACGCACTTCAATTTCTTCGGCATACCCCGCTCTTCGGAGCGCCCGTCATTTAGGGACACGTCCAAATAGGGCGAACAATGGGGTTAGAGGAAGTTTTCCGGCATGTTGTGAAGGCAGTGCCACCTGCTGACGTGCATCGTGAGCGTTCGTTTCGTACGACGCTGGATACATAACACTTCTAGTTTCAACCCGGCGTCAAACTTGTCTGGACCCGACGGCATTTTTGAATATGTCGTGAAAAAAGCCAAGAAAATCTATATCGGCCATGGCCAGGATAATAATCACACAACGCCTCTGGCGCGCGCATCCATTTCTACCCCTCAACTCGAAAAAGCCGAGGGCCGTTCCAGGTCCGCTATCGTTACCCTCGATTTTTCACGTGACAACACGTTTTGGGAGGAACAATGCGGGAAGCACCTTGACTCAGGTTCGTTGTGGAGGAAAATAAATTTTCGTCTTCTTCACTTGGGTTTCCGATCGGAAACGGGCTTGAACGCCGTGGCGCAGGGTGGCGTATATGGCACGGATGTGAGGGGGACACACACGCCTGGGATACACGCGC
>JBBPTY010001304.1:0-10270 GCA_038094335.1 Tylopilus aff. striatulus | reverse complement strand
CTCTTCGGCCTGTCGCTCAGCCTCACGAACCTTTTCCTCGGCTTCCTTCTTCTCTTGAGCAAGACGATCCTCGATAGTTGTATCAAGTGTGGGAGACACGGCAGGAGCAGGGACCACGCCAAGAGCTTGCTTACGGGCCTCCAAGCGACGTTGAGCTTCAGCGCGAATATATGCTTGACGCTCTTCGGGGGTCATGCTCTTCGTTGCAGGTGCAGGGGAACGGGTAGGAGCAGGTGGTGGCGGCGCAGGTTGACTTGCACTGGTAGCTGGTAGGGGGGGAGGCGGTGTGCGGATAGTGGTGGATAGTCCATGATCATGGCCATCATCGCGGATGCGGTCTCCGCCCCTTTCTCTGTACGACCTGTCACGATCATAATCCCTATTTTCTCGATCGTACTTTGATGCGCCCCTTGAGTTTGGTCGGTCCTCTTCCTCTCGGTATCGCGATGCTGGCGAATACCTCCCACTGTCATCGTTACCAAATCGTCCCGATCGATCATTCCTTCCATCCCGATCGCGCGCCCACTCCCGCTTCTGCCTTTGTTTCTTTTGCTCTCTTTCTTCCACCTTCTTCTCCAGCTCTGGCACTTCCTCATGCATCAATCTCACGAGTTCCCTTTCCAGACGCCTTCTCTCCTCGTCCTTGGCTATAGTCCTCGGGCCCTTTGAAACATACTCAAGATCGTCTTGTAACCGTGTGATCCTATACCTCAAGTCCTCCAATTCCCTGTCCAGTTCATCAGACGACTGCTCGGTTGTCAATGTGTCGTCCAACATTTTCTGTGTATTCAACAACTGCTGCTTGATGGAAGAAAGATCCGCTGCTGCAGGGCTTGCGTCGTCCGCACGCGATCGAACAGCACTTCGGTTCACGTGGCGATTGCGGGGTTGATAGATCCCTCCGGTAGATTCATCATCATCGTGTATATAAACAGTCGCATCCTGCCGTCCGCCTTGCTGCGTAAAGGAAGAAGGAGAAGTGAACGAGTGGTCTTTCAGACGCGATGGCCGAGAGTCGTATCCCGATGGAGAACGTGCACGCGTGTCGTTCTTGAGGATGTCTTTGAGAAAGTTAACTGAGGTATCAAGATCCCGAGAAGATGGAGGGACAAGCTCAGCGGGAAGCTCGTCTGGAATATCGTTGCCATTGAGCCCTGAGAATAAGTAAGGGTGAGAATCCGGTTCACGTCGTATGAAATGTCAGCGAAATCCGATACGTACGTCGGTAGATCAAACCCATAGCAACGTGAAACTCTGCCAAGTTGAGCTTGCCTCGGTTATCAGCATCGGCCAGTGTCCTACAGTGTATGGATGAGGCCTATCAGCATTATCGTGAGCAAACACAACAACTGACCAAATCCTCGCGAGATTGTTCCTATCCAAACCACTTTGCCCAAAGACTTCCAATGCCGTTTGGCCGCCGATAAAACCAGTTCCTTGCGCGTCCCAGGCTCGGAATATCTGATCGTATTGCTTCTTCTCCGCTTTGCTCAGCGCCCATGGAACTTTAGGTGCTGTCCCCCTTCCATGTGTTTGGTTGTGCTGCTGGAAGCTTTGCTGTAGCGAGAGACCGCCAAGTTGTTGTTGGGGGAGAGGGGCAAGCTGAGGAACCCCCCCAGATGAGTATGGAGCAGAAACATTGGCAGGCATGAAGGAACTCGACATCATTTGAAGACGAGGATCAACGAAACCGGTGACCTGAGATACCAAGGGGGCAGGAGCACGCCCTGCGAAGCCAGTTGGTTGTGACAAAAGCCCCACACCCGTGGGCTGCGTGGCCAAGCTCTGTGCGCCAAAGGAAGAAGTGCCTAGGCGATTTTGGTTTGCATTCAGAAAATTCGGCTGCTGCTGGGGTACAGGAGGAAGAGGAGCATTCTGTTGGTAGGCAGTAGGAAGAGGCGGAACTGGTGGAGGGGGTGGACGTTGCTGAAAGCCATGCTGCGCACCCGGGAAGCCTGTTGACTGTGTTTGTAATAAGCCGGCACCGATGCCTGGCGTACCAGTAAATCCAGTTTGCTGAAGACCTTGTGGGCGTGTGCCAGGGAACCCTGTTAATGGCGGACCGAGACCACTTAATTCTGCGCCAAGTCCTGATTGTGCAACGAAGGTACCTTGGGGTTGCTGAAACTGAGCAGCGGGATTGAGATACTGACCAGGTTGAAGCTGCTGCTGCTGTGAGCCAGGGAATCCAGTTTGCAGAGGATACTGAAATCCCGGCTGACTCCACTGGGACATCGTCTCTTCGTGGTCGTTCTGACAATGAAGCGGTTCGCGATATTGTGGCCATCTTTGAAGCGGAGATAGAGTTATATGTCCATATATAGACTCGGGTCTCAAAAAAGAATTACAGAGTATTCGACAGGCCTGTACATATTTACTATTTAATATATCAGTGACTACAGAATATTCAACGGTCTCATTATTTATGCAAAGTGGTGTAATTAAGGCAATAAATTTATTGCAGCTTTTCACAAAATATGCAACTTGGTGCCTGGAGTACTAAGTAGTATACTTGCCTGTGGCCATGTGGCACTCTGTTGGGGCGTCACAGAATTCGGAGTAGCGTGAGAAGCTTTCAGCAACACATCCTTACAATGGACTCCTCCACAAGCGACCCTCTACTCGCACTTCGACATGCCATTAAAGCCAAGTCGTCCATCACGTACCTTGCTGATGGACAACCTGCTTCAACTCTCCTCACAGCAACCCACCTCTCTCTCAGTCCCACTCTTACTCTTCCAAAGTCATTCCCAACGCGCTACACGAAACCAGGGGTCTCCTCTTTTCCTTTCGATGTGTACACTCTCGAAGCCATTTATCTTGCTTGGTTACTCCGCGATGCGCCGGGCGCCGAATATATGCGACAGGCTCGTGAGAATGGGTTGACTGTTGGCTTTGTGAGCGTAACAGAACGAAAAAGTCTTGTCGAGTGGTTGGAAGGCAAGGTTGTGGACTTGGAGTGCATAAAACCATTGCCCAGTGGTAAGTATAATCCTATTTATCATGAGCCAATTAGTATCTTTAATACCCTTCTCCCCTTTCGTCAATAGAATCGACAACACCACCCGGCACACCGCCCCATCGGCCTGGAACCAGTGTGGCACCCATCACCACGCCCAAATATGCTTCTCATTCATATACCACTGACGCTACCTCACCCAACAAGAGGCGGTATGTCGCCGACGTACAAGACATCGAAGTCGTCAAGCGAATAAAACAAAATGAGGTCGAACTTCGCGACAGGAATACAATACTAAGAGGCACCAAACCTAATGTAGGCTTTGTTTCTGAATCCTTTGACACCAGGAGATGCTGATTTCTGCGGGCATGCAGAACTTTTCCGCTCTCCATGCGAGCTTCACTGAACGTCTGAAGAAGCTCCGGGATGTCAAACCGGGAAACGCATCCCTACCTTCCCCACCAGTTGCTCTGCCAATGCAAGCACGTAAAGCCAGTGCGTCACCCCATAAAACCATGTTTGCTCTCCACAACCACCTGAACAGAAAATATGTTCCCAATCATCATGATCTCCTCGTCACCCACAGCTTTGATCACAATGTACAACGTGAAACGGTTTTTGCAAGAGGCCGTGTAAGCCACGTTATCATGCACGTCTCTACGCTAGAAATTTATCCTCACGTAGATTTGAGCCTTCAACTACCGCACGCGAGCGCGCAGCAGCAGCAGGCAATCCGCGTGCAGAAGACTTACTCCACATCGATCGACGACGCGACCCGTTGATTGCTTCCGCCGGTGCTACAAGTGGCGCATCTGCCTCGTCAACGGCTTCTCATGGTTCCGGGACAGTCCAGAGGTATTTCATCGTTGACAGTACCGATGCCCTTCAGAAATTCGGAGCAGATGCATGGGAGAGGGTTGTGTGCGTGGTGACGACAGGTCAGGCTTGGCAGTTCAGACCGTACAAGTGGAATGAACCGCGAACATTGTTCCATCACGGTGCGCTCGTCTCGTTTTATTACATGGCGAAGTCCATTGAGGTATGGTGTGTGGGTAGTCAAAGGGATCTACTTTACGTGGGCCAATGACCCACCCAACGCAAAGATCAAGGATTGGAATGTGACGGAGCTCAAGGTGAACTCTTTACTTACATCAATTTGACTCGGACAAATCTGTCTTTTTAGATTGACCCCCATCGAAGACACATCGATAAGTCGGTGGTTGCTCACTTCTGGAAGATAATCGATGATTGGACCCAGGCCAACAAACCTTGGTTACTCAAGTCGTGAGCTAATATCGTGTGAGGGAACTTCGCCCATTATCTTTTTGTACTGCCCTCTAGAAGAGTAATGCACGCTTCCAACGACCCATATATAAGAATGCAAACTATGATGGCCAGGGATCCTCGAGTTGAGGACAAGTACACAACAAGGTGATACGATCCTCGATTACCCTGTGACCCCAAGATTCGCGAGCTCCTTTCGGATCTCCGCTTCACCCTCCATTTTCTTCAGTTGTGTCGCCTCGAGACGGTCGCCTCGTTTGGCCTTTTCCTTCAGCTCCTCGATCGCCTTCAACTGAGCGGAAGAGAAACAATGTGCCATGTCAGTTCACGCTGGATACGAAACAAGAGGCCAAGTACTTACCTTCTTATTCAAGTTCCGCACCTTCTTTGCGACAGGATCCAGCTGCTCCGCGCCAGGTGTTGGGGGCACGGACGTCATGGCAGGGTCTGCGGGTGTCTCGTCCCGCACACCATTCGTCGTCCCTTCATTCACACCGTTGACTTGAACATCCAACGACGGCCTCGCAGACCCAGTCCCGAGCGGCGTCACTGCACCTGACCCTTCGCCCTTCTCACCCTTTTTCTTTTCCTTCTTCTTCCGTTTCTTATCCTGCCCTTGGCCTTGGCCTTGCTCAATCGTGGGTGGGGGAGTCCGAGGCGCGGCGCCTGGCACGTATCTTCGCCCTGCTTGTCCATGTCCATTCTGAGAGAGTCCATTGGTCGGTGTACTTCCAGGCGCGTTAGCGCTTCTATTGTAACTGCGTGGCGGCGTCGCATTCCCACTCAAGGTGGGCATACGTGGCGCCCCACCCTCGTCTTCACGCTTGAAAATCGCTGGTGTGGCGAGCCCACGTGCACCAGGGGGCCGATATGCACCTGCAGGTTTCGCAGCCACGGGCTTGGAGGTGAGGGCGGAGTCAAGAACGCTCAGAGCTGGCTGGGGCGCAGGTGGAAGGCCCTGTCCAAAAGGCGGTGCCTGGTCAACAGGAGTAGGCCGCCAGCTCACTTGATACAGCTCTTCGATGTTTTGCACGTGTATAAGTGGACCGCTCGCGTGCCAAATCTTGATACCGTTGTCGACACGTAGACGAGGAGACAACGTTGCAGTCATAAGGAAACGGCCATCGGGAGACCAAGCGCAGTAAGATGTATTTGGCGCATCGATGGTGCAAACCTTGTTTAGCGTGCGTCGATCAAATACGTCGATTTTCCCGGCCAAGTTACCGAATCCAGCAATGAGAAGCAGGCGGCCCTGGGGGTTGAACGAAATGGTATTGTGCGGTGCCGAACCAAAGTCGTGCAGAGTACGGACACGTTGGTCGAAAAGCATCGTTTTGGCAGGCATATCTGTCATAATGAAACTTGAGTAAATAGTGCGAAATCATGGGGAGATTGACTTACAGCCGTATACTACCCCAAACTCTTTGCTGTTGGGACTCCACGCAACGTCGTGAATGGGTCCTTCCTTGTCGAGGGTGACACGGCAATCAAAGTTGCCAGCCGCACTGAGTACATATAGAGACGTTTCCCCATAATAGCTCATGTTGGAGTTATCGACTTCAGTCTGGGTGAGAACCAGGACCTGTGTTCCGAGGTCATTCCACTTGACCTGGGCACGGTCGGCGTTGAAGAAGGTCTTTGAGCAGGTAGGAAGGCCAGAAAGGGCGAGAAGGCCGTAAATCTTGACACACCCAGGAGTACCCTGAACGGGTAACGAATCAGTGATGAGTGGAACGAGTGTTCTGTAGCGACACCGAACCCACCTTTTTCTCCGCGACAAAGACCGCGATGGATGGGTTCAACCCAGGACTGAGTGAAATCATCGAAGCACCTTCGACTCTCAGCTTATCGATCATGCCTTTGCCCCACTCGGCAGGACGGAAGACCTGGATCTCCTGTGAGACGAGGCGAACTGCGTGCGATTCTGAGATAGTATATTGAAGGTCCCATCTTTCTTGGGACTTCTGCGTGAAGGCGATCAATTCTTCACCGGTGGAGACGGAGAAGATACGGAGGTTCTTGTGCTGTGCGCCGTCCTCGAGCTTGACTGAAGACAGATATAGAATCAGTTGTCTGATGTGATTGACACGAGGCTGATAGACGATGGTTTTATACATACCAGGTCGTTCCCAGGTGGAAATGTAGGTCCCGCGGGGAGAGAACTGGAGCTCGATGATGTTTGGGATGCTCAGTTCTTGCAATAGTTTTGCTCCTTCTGCCTGAAAGATTAGGACACTAGGGGAGCTTGAGATCGAAAGGTAGGTTCAAGAAACACGAGGCAGTACGCACACGGCTGGAAGAGCATAAGCGAACAGCCTTCCATCGCTGCTGTAGTGGTAGGTGCGAGCTGGGACGTCGGTACTACCGTATCCAAGGAGTGGAACATAGTCTGGGGTTCCACTGACGAGACCAAGGCTCTTTTGGGCGCGGACTGGAGGATAGTGAGTGGTCGTTTGATCGAGTGTAGAGCGAGCGTACACGCATATTGCTGAGAAAACTGGGAAGCCATCTGGGTTCTGGAAGACGAGAACGAGCGCAGGAGAGAAGCAAATTAATGCTTCGAAAGGGGGGGCGGGAAGGAGGAGGTGGTGGTGGGTGGCCAAACTGAAGCGTTTTAACTACACCTCGAAGCATCCGCAACAGACTCATCGAGGACTTCAGGGCAAGCACCCTGGACGCTGCGACCTGGAAGAGACGCTCTCGTGAAATTCAGCCCCCCAGTTGGCGTCTCCTGGAATCCGAGTTATAGTCCGCGCCGCACAACCACAGCATAAGAGCTCGAGACCTCGCACATAGCATCACGCCTGCGAAACGACAGCTCGCGCACAAGGGCACGGCAATAGATGCAACATGAATGCATGACCGCCGAGTGGTCATAGTAAATTTAGTAGCCGATTGTTCGTACGAAGAATGTAGTAATGAACCCTCAATACTCAATGCATGCCGTCCTCACTAGCATCATCGGCATTCATCGCCGTCGTCCTTGTGCCTGGCCTGGCCCATCGGCGCCGCGATGTCGTGGACGTGTCCTCCCTGTCCTTCCCGTCATCCTTGTCTTGTCTTCGCCAGTGTCGTTGACGGCTTTATGTCGTCGTGTCCTCCATGTCTCCTCGTCCTCCCGTGTCACCGAGGTGTTGTTGATGGCATCGTATCGTTGATGACACCTCCATATCCTCCTCCTCCTCCCATTGTCACCGCAGTGTCGTTGACTGCATCGTGTCATCGATGGTATCATACCATTGTTATTGTGTCCTCCTCCGGGTCCTCCTCCGAGTTGTCCTCATTCTCCTTTCATCGTCACAGTATTATCGATGATGTTGTGTCGTCGTCGACGTCCAGCGAGTCACGCCGTCATCATGCTGTCTTCATTTTCGTGTCCTTGTCCTTGTCCCATCGTCGACGATATCGTGTTGTCGCCATTGTGTCGTTGTCCTGTTTCGGGTGTGACTCGGATGTTCTTGATGACATGACATTGCTCTTGCTGTTTCCTCATCACAATCCCCAGCACATCTAGAACGCCTCGTCATTGACAGCATCACGTCCGAGTTATCATCATTGTCAACGACGTTGTTACCTTTGTCACCTGTCAGTGGCCGTCCTCATCCATGTCATTCTCGCACCACATGTGTCGTCGTCATCGATTCCGAGTCCCGAGACACGTGGTGCGCAGCGTCACGGTGCGCCGCAACTTCACCGTTGTTTGCCTAAGACGTGCATGGCACCCACATGGGTTGCTGTTGTCATCGGCGGGAACGCCGCCAGGCACAGTGGGAGCTGCATAAGACACGTCGTGCGCTTGGTTATTCAGTAGTGAAGGGAAGGGAGGCACCATGGCTATTCAAATTCAATCCGAAGTTTAGAGCGATGGTGATAGTGACAGCAGTAGATTGGAGGTGACCGAGAACGGCAATACGCGATGCGATGTTGAGGGTAGGAGACATTTCAAACACAACTGAGGCGTTGTGGAGGTAATGGAGACGTCTGAGATGCGATTAAGACACGCGGGATGGGATGGGGACGTTGGGGGGTATGATGGGAACACGATGAGGGCGTTGGAGACACTATGGGGGCGTTTGGGGTGTGAGGAAGGTGTCGCGGAAGTAATGGAGGTGCTGGAAACGCGATGGAAGCTTTTGGAAAGCGACGAAGGTGCTTAGGACGTGATGGGGGATAATGGGGATATGTTGGGGGGGGTGGAGACGCGACGGAGAGATTGTGAGACGCAACAGAGGCATTTCGGAATGCGACAGAGACGTGACGAGGGGTCTGAAATACGATAGGGACGTTGGGGGTACAAAGGGGATGCGCTTGGGCATGATGAGGACGTTAAGGACATGACGAGGGCGTTGCAATGGGACAAGGTGCCAGGGGGGTCCCTCTCGACTTCTGCAGGGATAATTCGATGATAATCTCAACCTCTGAGTTACAAATTTGCCGAAGGTACAGTGGCATTTGATTGGATTTAATAATAATACGATGATCCGCTCCTATGCCTGCTGTAAGTGAATCCACTATATAGTTAACATCTGTCTTCAGCCTGCCTTCGCCATCTATAGACTCCGAGCGAGCAAATGAACCCAACTGGTGAACCTGGGATCTGGATCAGACTGGATGGCAACTGAAGTACTGACACCTGAGCTCACATGACACATAACAATACCTCTCACGTGTGACAGTGAGCGCTGGCAACCTTTCGTTAGAACTTCAAAGCTTCAAGCTTCAGCTTCATCCCTCCTACCAACTGCCTTCCGCACCAAGATGCACCTCATCTTCAGTACTACCGATTTCATGAATTCTGACATTTTTGATGAGCATGGTCGCGTCCTTTACTCAGTATCGACCCCTCAAGCCTCTAAACGGATCACCACCATTACCAAGTACCGCTGGAGTGGTCCTAGCAGTGTCTCTGAGACGATGGCGACAATCGAGTGGCATGAGTTGAAAAACACAGTCTTTCAATTCAATGGAAACTTGATTAAAGCCGATGCGATGCTGGCAAAACGTCGATGGAACACGTATGTCTGATAATGCTCAAATATGACCCCGAATTGACGAGGAACCAACAAGTGGCCGCTATTTCCTAGGGCCAGACAAACGTACCTACAAATGGAAACTGGAATCGACGCACTGTTGGGTATGCCATCATCTTGCGGGTTTCGACTTGCTTGTCGCACGACATTCTCTAAGCGATCTTTACAGATGAAGTTGGCAGGATCGGACGTCGTGCTGGCTAAGTTCCACAAGAAAAATCTCGGGATAAGGAAGCAATCACATCCGTCGTATCTTGATGTTTCTTCAAAAGTGGTATCGATGCTCGATCATGTCATCTTAACGTATGTATACGCGGAGTCACTGCGTCGAGAACGGCTTGGACATCTAGAGAACACGCCTGGCCTATAGAAACTTCTATTGGTGGGAAGGATGATGACGAGTTAATTATAGCCATATCTGATATTACCTCTGATCTTTTACCGTCTTTTTCATTTACGGGCACGTGCCGAGACGTGACCATTCCGAATCGCGAGGTGCGTTGCAAACTTGTTGAAAGCCACAAGGTGCCACCAGTGCGAACCATTAAGCACGAATGTTGGATCTACGGTCAAGGTGTTGACAGGCGCTTCTTTGTTACCCGTAAAAAGACGGCGACTGTCGTGGAGCTCAAAGAAGCCACCAAGACTATTGAAGAATTCCACCAGGTTCCGCGATGTGGAAGTGCAGCACCTTGATCTCTACTCCATCGCTATCCCCGATTCTGTCAACGCCCTCGAAAACGAGCTTAGCCTGTGGACTCATCGGAAGGCAAATCACGCCTCGGCGCGGGGACAAAAGCATTCGGGCTTCAGGAGTCGGAATCACTGATCATCGTCGATGGACCAAGTCCAGGTGGTGCGTCCTTGCCATCATATCGTGTGTCTGTTCTGACCATTAATGTTGCTTCTCAGGCTCACACGAAACCGAGCCTCATATGACCCTTAACTGCTGGGTGCGCGACGGGCAACTCAGCATCTTCCTCGTCCAAGCACAGTG
>JBBPTY010001303.1:0-10275 GCA_038094335.1 Tylopilus aff. striatulus | reverse complement strand
CGATGAGGCCACAACCGAACACACGGATGTTCACCGACGGACATGCTGTCGAAAATGACGACGATGAGTGTGGGTGCGTCGTGTGCAGAATGGGAGCGGTGACGCTAGGACAAACTAGCACGAGCACAGCCACATCGTCTACCTGTCTCTCCACGACCCTTGCCAACATGAGTCTTGGGGAGAGCCCTGAATCCCAACGATGGGCAGCTCAGGCTCGTTGTGGCCTTCGGCTAGGAAAGAAGGAAACAACAATGAATGTCTCTAGAGATTGCACCATCCCTTGGTACAACTTTTGGATACTTGCTTTCCAGAGTCTCCAACAAAAAATGGAATGCCATTGTAGTGAGGCGTCCATCCATGGGTAAGCCAGAGTATAAATGGGACCACGTATGGGGCATAACCTGCACTGTTTCAACATTACTCTGTCATTGTGTCCTTTGATCGTCTTCCGATGGGATCGTCGCACAGGTCGGTCTGTGAGGTCCATGTCGGTTTGGAACGTCGGCATGGGAGATGGATGCTGAGGGCGTGGGTTGCAAAGGCGCAAAGAAATTTGCCTCAGTCATGGAGAGGATCTCTCTGCATTCAACAAGTTGCGCCATGTGAGGCTTCTTGCAGCCCTGTGCAGCCAATCAGGGTGTTCGCTCTCGAGTTACAAAGCGCATTGCAGGGATACCAGTGACCTAACCAATGTTGGTGTCTTACCTTGTGAAGTCGCCAATATTGTGCTGTAGAGGTGTTGGGTGGCTTGTCATCTGGTGGTGCAGGCGAACAGTATGCTTGGCTATGTGCTGTCGTCCCTGTTGAGCCACTGAAGCCGTTATCGCTAGCATCAGATGTAGCCCATTCGAAAACAACCTGAACTTTGTGACGTGACACCACGCGAACGTCACCTCCCCTTGTCTTCATCCCATGGCCATCACCACCGGCAAATCTGCACTTCTTCTGGGCGCCACGGGTGCCGTTGGCAAACGACTCCTCGCTGAGCTTCTCGCGAGCGATGACTGGACGCGCGTCGGCGAGTGCGGTCGGCGTGTGACGACGTTCCCACCAGAATCCCCAGCGCCACCCAAACTCGACCAGCGCGTGATCGACTACGAGGCACTCGACGCGGCCGGGTTGCGTGCAGGGAAATGGGACGTCGTGTTCGTCACCTTAGGGACGACACGCGCGCAAGCGGGCGGGGCAGCCCAGTTTGAAAAGATTGACCGCGAGTGCGTGGCGTGCTTGTTTTGAACCGCGGACGACGATGATAGACGATGACGGCGTGGGATTAGGTACGTCGTGCGCGCGTGCGAAGCGGCCAAGTCGGACGATCCGGCGCACGCACAACGTGTCGTCTATCTCTCGGTGCGTCTCCTCCCCCTTCAACCGGGAGTGCTGCGCTCACCCTGTGCCAGTCCGCCGGGGCGAACCCCTCCGCACCGTTTCTTTACACAAGGTACTGACGCCCGCGCACGCCACGCACGCCACTTACCCCACGGACACGCAGATCCAAGGGTCTCACCGAGCGCGCGCTCGCACACCTCGGTTACGCGGACACGATCGTCTTCCGTCCCGGCATCCTCCGCAATGCCCAACGTCCCGAAACACGGATCGGGGAGTCCGTCCTCGGGTACGTCTATCCCCCTCACATACACGCGCTCGGGTGCTGACGCGTCCATGTGGAGGTTCGTTACCGGCGTTGTGGCACGTATCAGTCCCGACGTGGAGATCGAGGTACGTGGGTCGTGCGATGGTGTGAGCAAGGTACTGTGGATGAACGTGGCCTTTTAGGTCCCGCACCTGGCAAAATCGATGGCCAAGGCGGGTGCGCTCGGATCATCGCATATTCCTGCTGACGTGGGTGCGACCAAAGTCGACGCGGGCGAGGGAACGTGGTTCACCGTGCTGTCCAACAAGGCGGCCGCGTTGTTGGGGTCCAAGTAAAAAGGGGCCTCACTCTGTCTAAGTATAGGATAAGAGGGGGTTGGAAGATGGCAACAGGCACAGGGCGTTTGATCCGATGATTATCTTTCTTGGCCTAGGCACAGCGATTCCAAGACGCAGATAATTTTATGGTATCATTAAAAACTAAAATGCCTTGTAACCAACTAGACTGGATGGTATGGGTGGTTTCCGCGGGATATCGGATGTCCTAGAGGTGTGATATCGTGTACGTCTTGAAATGAAATGAAAGAAAAGAAAAGAAGACGTAGAATAAAGCACTAAAAGAGCGAATGCATGCGACCTAATGTCTACAAGGAATGAACGATGAATATTGAATAGCGGTAAGCCAAGAGAAAAGGAAGACAAGGAAAGCTTGGAGATTAATCAAGAAAGACACACATGGAGAATCAGCCCGGCCATCAGTCTCTTTTTACCTTCACTGAGTGTCAAATGGGTCGACATGCGGCGACCCAATCAACATTACTTCACTCTCGGCCTCCTCTGCATTGCTCTCATCCAGACGATACCTCTCGCCATCTCTCGTCCTGTCTTTCCACCGTTCGACCAGCGAACGGCCTGTCCCACTTAGCCTCAATGCCTCGCGCGACCTCGACGGGAACGTCAACGCGTTCTTACTTGGAGAATGCCCCACATTCGCCATCGGGGCCTGTGCGCGCGATAACCGCCTTAGAATCACCGAGCTTGCACGGCTCACGAGGGAGCGCGTGCTCGTATTCGAACCCGTAGCCAGGAGCCCCATCGTCGTCTTCGACCGCTTTGGCGTGCACAGGTGCTCATCGCGCGTCGTCGTCAGACGTGCGCCTGCAGACCCGGGCCGCGGCGCAACCTGCGTGCCATGCGTCGCTGAGAGGGAGGGATCGCGGAAATGTGCGAGGGCATGTATCGGGAGGGACACCGGCGAGTGGTTCGACGTCAGCGAGGGGGTGCGCGTGTCGATGTGACACTCGCTTGCAAGCGACGGCTCCGTCGGATGTCCCCCGATTGGCGATACCGGTCCAGAGCCAGAGGGTGATCCGGTGGCTGATCCGGACATACTCCCCACGCCGTCCGAGCTCCGGTCGGATCCGGTGAGGGACATGACGAGATTACTGCGTCGCATTTTGCTGGGCGCCAATGCGGAGAAGATCTGCAGCACATTGGCGCGGTCGTGTGCGGACGAGTCAAGTCGGGTGGTCTTGCCGGTGGCGTCAGTTTCGAGCCAGATCGAGGGCACGTGCGTTTCTGGGAGACCCGCCGACTGGGGTGGGGTCGGCAGTGCAACCGTCGGCTCAGGGTGCCCTGTCGGAAACAGTGTCAGTTGACATCCAATATGCAATGGAGAGGGAGCGAACGTGGTGGAAGGGATTTCCGGTGGTCTTGTGTGAGATTGTCCATGTCCAAAAAGGATTGTTGGCCTTGCGTGGTGGGCGACGGGAGCGCAGGCATGGGTGGCGCGTCATGATCAACGGAGGGGCGGCTGGGCGGTACGGAACGGAGGGCTTTGGGAAGCCGCAAGCTGGCATTAGAGAGGGCACGGCTGCGCATGCGAGCAGAGGATAAACGGGAAACGTAGCTCTGTCCATCGCGTGTCGAGCGTCGACTGCGAGTGGACTTGACAGAGGGAATGGACTTTGTGTCAGCTCTGTCAACGGCTCTGGGGCTGCCCGAAGTGACAAGGGTGGCCTTGGACGCAACTGCGGTAGCGGTGACACCGAGGACAACGCCAAAGTCGGTGTTGATTGTCACGTCGCCCACTGTACCTGTTTCATCTATCTCATGTTTGAGCGTTGGGTCCAGGACTATAAGAGCTGTCGTGTCTTGTTCACGCTCCCCGTCCATAATATCCGACTCGGTGTCTACAATTTCCTGCCCGAGATCATCGAACTCGATGGCCATTTTCTCTGCTTCGCGCCAGGCTTCTTCGAGCTCGTCTTCGAGGGTCTGCACCCTGGTTCTCAAGTCTGAGAGTTCCTGCGCTTGTCGTTCGTGTGCCTTGTTGAGTTTTCGCAAGGCCATGCCAAGCGCTGAGGCCCAGTGCTGATGCTGAATGAGGTCAATCTGGGCCCGTCGATCGGAAATCTGGAGAATCGTCGACAAGAGCGAATCACAGGCAGCGATCGTGGAGGCGAGTTGGGCAACGAAGGAAGCAGTGGGATTACCAAGTCCGGACTCGCCGGGGAGTTCGCTGGCGGGGGTCGGTGCCGAGAAGGCGGCAGCCGCGTTGAGGGCCTGCATGAGCATGGTGCGTCGAGCGACTTCGAAGCGCCATTTTGACTGCGCCTCGAGACGGGCGGTTTCAAGACGCTCTAGCTCGAGGGGGATGTCTGCCTCGACGGCCTGGAGGGAGAGGAGGCGCACGAAGGACTCGCGAGCGCTGAGACGGATGGCTGTGGAGACGATTTCCTGGAGCTCTGAGGAGGAGAAGGTCCACTGGGCTGCGTCGAGTGAGAGGCCTTTCCAAGGTATGACAGTGTGTTCGAAGGAGATAGTGGGTGCAGGTGTGAGTGGGGGTGGCGGAACGAAGGTCGGTGCGGGTGTTTTTTGGGGCGTGGGGGTGTGCGGTGGTGTCGAGGGTGCCTGCACAGCGATGTCGATGTGAGGTGGACCTGGCGGTTTTGGACGACGAGGACCGAGGGGGATGCGGGCTGGGCGGTCGAGTAGTCGTTTTGGGTCGTCGAGCTGGTCCATGAGAGAGCTGGGAAAGGAGAGCCACGTTGTACTTGAAATCTAATCTAATCTAGTTTACAGAGAAACACGATTTTCGCGGACAGTTCTCGTCCCATCCATGCCCGATTTTGTCGCGCCTTTTCGTGCTTTAAATCCCCCAGAAAAATGAGTCAGAAAGTATGGAATCTTGTCCCGTCGACGTGCTTCTCGCTATCGTGGCTCATCTCCCCGTCAGAGACATTCTCGTCCTCCGCCGTGTGCGTTAATTTTTCTTTTCCTTTTCTTTAAAAATAAATCTCGCTGACGATGTCTTGCAGACCTGCAAGACTTTCCACACAGTCACCCACCTCCGCACGCTCTGGACGCTCGTCTTTCGCACGCACGTCCTCGCCCACCGCATCCCTGTCCCCAGCACCCCCGACGACCTCTCCGCCCGTGATCTCGAGCATCTTATTCACCGCGCCCTCGCTCGTCGTCGCATATGGACATCTCCTCGGCCCGTTCCTCACAGGCAGCTTGAATTCGCCATGCCCGCGGATCACGCCTCGCGTGTCATTTTTCTCCAGTTCTTGCCCGGTCGGTCCAACCGCTGGCTCGTCTCCGTCCGGATGACGGCACGTCCACGCACTTATCTCCTGCAGTGTTGGGACATCCAGTCCAGCGCCCCGAGGTGCGTCGCCGAGCTCAGGCACGCCGACGGCCCCTACGGCGGTGTCGTCCTTAATTCCGATTCATCCAGTCCTGCCGTATTGGCCATGCAGTCCGCCCAGTACGTTATCCATCTACGCTCTCGTGTCATGTCCTCCCATCCTCTCACAGGACAGAGACATTCACCATCAACTTCGATGCGCATGACCCCGAGTCCGCGTTCGTTACTGAAGCCACCATCGACGGCATTCGCGAACTTTATCTTCTTGCTGGGTCCACCCTTGTCACCCGCAGCATGGATAACGGCGGTGTCCTCTCCATCTGGGACATTGCAGACCTCACCCACGAAAAGCTCCAGCTCGTCAACCCGTCCCTCCAGGTCTGTCTCCTCTCCACCCCCACAGACGTCACTCAGGTTCACTCAATCAGCCCGACGACCGCGTACACGCCATCCACGTCGCGCACGACTACGCCCTCGTCGTCCACGTACAGTCTATCGAGATTTATACGACCGTCCCCGTCCCGAACCTCCTCTCCCCGCACCGCACCCCCATCGCATACCCCCTCACCCAGTTCAAATTCCAATGGCGCACAGATACCGTTATTCTATGCGCACAGCACACCCCCGGGTCGTCAGAGTCGACGTCGTTGCCGCCGATCCACCTGCTCGTGCGGTTCGGGAGTATCTACCCTTGGCCGGTCAACGTCCTCCATCATTACCGGCTGCTACCCAACCCGGCATGGACACGCGCGACGACGAGTGACTGCAATTTACCGTACGACCCCCGTCCGTCGGGCACGCACACAATCGGCTCGCCTGTGAGACTGTTTGGGCAGTCGGCGATGGCTCTCGGCCCGTATGGAACTGCTCTCTGGTTGGACAGCCACACAGAAGAGTGGTTGGGCCCGAGCGAGCGTGGTCAACGGTTGGCGGGCAAGGTCGTCGCGCTCACCGAAGACTATGATGTAGATGAAGATCAGCAATCGACGCTGGATGCTAGTGACATCACAGCGACTACAGGACGGAGTGCGATGCAGTTTGGCGTGCGCGAGGACGACACGTGGACGCGCATCGCGATGGACGAGGAGGTGGGGAGGATCGCACTCGGGCATCTCGACGGCGCGATCACGCTATTGGAATACTAGTGTGATTTTCGTATGCATACATCCTGTCTGGTACACTGAAATAAAATCGACCTATTTTCCCTTGTGTAATGCCACGATCTCATCAAGACGCGATCAAGACCTGACCGACATTCATCAATTCCTGTAGATGCAACCTGAGGTAACATACCGCAGATGGCGTCAACCCCAATTCTCTCAACGTCTTTCCAAAGTCGGCCCGCGAAAATGTTTTCCTTTATCGTGCATTGACGATAAGCGGGTGACAGTTAGCAACTTGCCGCGATGACCACAACACATATCTTCGCATACGCTCACCTCGGGAATTGTTGGGTGAACGAAACCGTGTCAACACTGACGTTCATCGTCTGCGCAGCAACATACTCTGCAACCTCCTGCAGGGCTGAACACAATCAGATCAGTTTCATATGATAAATGAATTAGACGAGGTCCACATACTCGCATCGCTCGGTAGCGTCGTCACGTAAGGCGTGCCCCCACTCGCTAACCGGATTTGAAGCCGCGTGTCCTTAAAGTCTTTGCTTGCAACCCCACTGCTGCTCGAAGATGCGGAGGCCGCGGGGGCCGCAAAGGAGGGTGACGGGGTGGGGGAAGCATCAGTGATTGGTCGACCCTCTCGAAGGGCTTTTTCACGTGCGGCTTTCTCTGCGCGGGCTTTCTTGTCTGCTTCGATCTGTGCACGGACGGCGGCTTTCGCTTTGGCGTCGTCGACCTTGTCTACGATGGGGGTGAGAGAAGGTAGGAGTGCATACAAGTGGGTATTACCTCGTCGCTTCTGCTCGGCCTCCTTGATGATCTCCTTGGCTTTGAGTTCCTCCTTGACTTTGTTCATGTCCTACGCGGGCCGTGAGTGGGCAGAAGGAATGGAAATGCGGCGATCGCACCTTGCCTTGCTTGCGCCGAATCTTTTCGTTTTCTTTGGCTTCCTTGGCGTCTTCTTCAGCCTTGACGGCACGTTTGGCAGCCATCTTGTCGCGCAGCTCAGCGAGCTTTTCACGTTTTTCTTCCTCCGTGAGGGGTTTGATCTATGCACCATAAACACTGGCGAGATGCGTCACGCGAGACACACACGCACCTCTTCCGTGCTCTCCTCAAACTGATCATGCCCAGTCTTTTCAGCGTGAAAGTTTGCCAGTGCAGTATTCCGGAATGTCTTGTTGCAGATCGTGCATTTGATGCTCTATGCGAGTATGTGGGATCACGGTGCACGACACCACACACGATGGTGATCGTACCTTGGCATCTGCATCGACAGTGTTAATCCCTAGCGCCGCGGCGTCAGCCGCCTCGTCATCGTCCACATTCATCGTCGCCGTGCCCGGGTCAGATGCGGTGGGAACCGATTCGCTCTCGTGTTCAAGTAGATGGTCCATCGCTGGCTGTAGACCCCGTCCGCTCGTCGCGCGGAGTGCCCCTGCGAGACGTCAGCGACGATAAACAACAGGGGGTCTCACTGACACTCGACGCGGGCGGGGTCAAAGCCCATACCCAGCAGCGTGTCTCTGTCGCTCGACATCTCGTTGGCGCGGATGGTGGGCTAGGGATGAGGGCACAGCCACTGTAGCATAAAAGTCCGACTCCAACGTTACCACACGAATCTTCCCCCCCCTTTTTTTGTCTCTAAATCTCGACCTGCGTGGTACAGACGCGGGGCAGTCACAGATGCATCGAAGGGAGTAATATGCGCGTTCTCTCGTCGCCAGCCAAAAAAACGGCGCGTCGTCAAGTCGCGCGGTTTCCGGATTGTTCTGGTAAGTAACGGAACCTGCATATGCTCACCTCACGTTTTATGCCCGTTATCACGTACACGTAGGATCTCTTGCACCCCTCGCTCACATCCACCATTCCCCAACAGGGTTGCGGAAAAGTTGCCAAAAAGGTGCTTTAGACTTTTGCATCGGGTTTTGCAGGCTCGATTCGTGTCCTAGAGTCATCCACTGCTATTCTGTTTTCGGGGACGAATTCCCCGAGGTAAATGGTAGTATTTACTCTTGTCGATTCTAATCATCATGCGCCAAACCATGTCACAGTGTAAGGACCACGGGTTGATGTTCAGCAAACAACACGTTTGTACGCGAGTTCGAAAGAGCGCATGACCAGAACGCATTTGTGTCAGAAGCAGGCCCAGCTTTTGTACATAACTCGGGTTTATTCGACGCATTTCACCCGACCCCATCTAGCCCGCAGGTGTTTGGGCTGGGAAAGGGGGGTCGCAGAAACAATCACTACGTTCGCCGCGAAGCGTAGCAGGAAAGGTTGGGCCCACTTTTATTCTCCTCTGCATCAATGGAATAACGGTGTCGTGACAGCGTCTTTAAGTGTCTCAAGCAGCAAGGATATAAACCGGAGATTAGATAGCTAAGTCAACACGCGATCTGGCAGACCCACAAGGCCTTTGTCAGGACAACTAAGCCACTTATTGATCAGGGTCAGCTCTGATCACGTGATATGAACCATCCTGATTAATGCCACAGAATGGGACTAGACGTGGCCTGAATGGTTTTAGAGCTCGACGACTAGAAAATGTTGTTTACGCGGCCCGTCGAAACAAATTGGCGCACGTATACGAACGCTACCTGACATCTCGATCACCCGATGAACCTGCATTTGAGTTTCTTGCGGACTACATTGACCCTTGGAACTTTTGAAGACATCATCAAGGCTCCCGCAGGAACCGACATGGATAAAAAATCGTTTAAGGCTGCGTTTACGCAGTTGCCAGCCTGGGCCCGGTATTGGAAAATGCAGCTCAATGAACTTGCTGAATTTATCGTCATTCCATCACAGCTCACTTGCGGGCATGTTATAAGTAGCGGTGAACTGCTCTCAGGGGTGTCTCAAACACCAATCGAGAAATTACATCTAGCCTGTGTTGTGGTTGGCACAGGTGATATGTGGCGTTTTACCTAGACATTCCCTTCTTCCCATGTCAGACATAAGACTAGGGAAACTCGGAGGGTACCGCATCTACACGAGTCCAACTCCGAATGAATTTTGGAGGAGGCTCCCTACATGGGTGGGGGCTGGATCCAGATTTGGTGACGCCCGAAGGTATAGACCGCCGGAATGCACAGCTGAAATGCTTGACCTGTGAGGAGCCGTCAGTGATGAATTGGAGGTATACGGTGAGTCTCTGTTGAATGTATAACGTGCAGTGCTGGGGTGGGCATGCCGAAATAATAGTTGCAGCATGTATTTTCCTGGGGCCGAAGGAAGCAACCTCCATTATTTCGGTTCCAGCTCATCAGTAACGGCACATCGATGCGATCCAGACTGTGAGACTAGACTGTCTGCTTAGCACAGGAGGGGCTTATGCCATCCTTGGCTCGGAAGTGCCATGGATGTGATTGTTATCAATAACCACCTCACTCATAATTAGGTCCTCTCTGCCCTCTTTTTCAGTTTAGCGTTGATCTCAGGCACGATGCATACAGACATGGTGTAAAGAAAGATGATATACATCATACGCCTGTGAGTCATGGGCATTGGTGGCCACGGGACCAAGTTAAGTACATACCACCTTTGGACGACGGCCACCTATGACGAGAACGACATGGGCGGCATGAAAGGATGACATATGCCGTACGATGTAATACAGAAGGCATGAATGTATATTTTTGGGTATATAAAGAACGCACTTGCTGTGCGATAAGAAGTCCTCGAGGTGGCCAACCACCACCTGACGATGGACGCGTCCGGTAACTGAACGTGAGAGGCTGCCATGCCAAGCGCCACTCCGCTCAGCGCTCCACATGGTCTGCCAGCGTGCATGTTTCACTGCTGCGTGGCCCTAGCTGACAAGCACACGTTGGTCTTATTCCGCCGCGACCGTGACAATGGTACAGACAAGAGCAACCACAAAGAGGAGTTCGGAGTCGAGCCAGTACC
>JBBPTY010001302.1:0-10275 GCA_038094335.1 Tylopilus aff. striatulus | reverse complement strand
CGACCACGGTGCGATTCCAGCGCTCAGCAACACCATTTTGTTCCGGGGAGTATGGAGCGGTAGTCTGGAGATTTATTCCCCGATCCAGGCACCACGTGACGAGGTCCTGGTTGACATACTCGCGGCCATTATCGGCCCGGATAGCTTTTGGTGCACGCGCATACTGCCGCTCAATAAAAGAAATATATTGTTTTACCTTAGTGGCTGCGTCACTCTTATTTTTGATGAAGGAGATGTGTACGTGCCGTGTGGCATCGTCAATAAACGATATGTAATACCGATCTCCTTTTGTGGAAGTGACGCGTGCTGGTCCCCATACATCGGTATGTGTCAACTCGCCGGGTGTTACGCTGCACGCGAAACCTGTGATCAATGACTTCAGGAGGCACTCACTAAGAGGCACTGCGTCTGAAGGTACAAGGGTCGAAGGGCTGAAGGAGATGGTCGACTAAGGACCTACGAGGACTTACTTAGAGCTGAGGGATTTAGAGCCTCAGGACAAGGACACAAGTTAAGCGTGTTATTGCGAAGAACAAGCGTGGGAAAACTACATACATGGAGGCTGCGGTATATATTGTGAACTGAGTTCACATAAGGGCAAGTCAAAAGAAACAGAGAGAACAAAAGAGAACAATAGAAGCGGTGTGGGTAAGTGGGGATACAGGGTCGCTACAAGAGAAGCGATCAAGGAGACATTGTCCATATAGAGAATATAAGAAGGGCTAAATAAGGAAAGGACCTAGACCAGCGATGCGACATAGGGGAATAAAGGTTGGACAACTGTAACACTTACTTGACTATCTTCCCAAATACTGGGCTCGGGTCAACCTCCATATCTTTGAGCTTGAGAACTTAGGTTTTCGCTCCACTTTATATCTTCTTCGCCGGCTCGCCTTAAGACCAAGGTCTACGTCATCGCCTACCCGGTGTAAACGTAACACCCGGTGTAAACGTAACACACCCCTTCTTCTTTCTTTCACCCACTTGCATTAGGCTCTCCCTTGGAGTAGCTGCAAGATATATTTTTGTTGTCTTACACCAGGTTCAGTGAGGATGCTGGCCAAGGAAGCATAGACGAAGGAAGAAGCTTGAAGAAGACAAGTCAAGTGGTATCTCACACATAGGTGCCTCGGCACAAGTTTCTCTCATTTTAGTGGATATTTGTTGTTCTTACGAGAAGTTGTTCTTTTCATTACTTAGGACCAGTTTGACTTGGACAGGCTCACTCAGACTCAGACAGGCTTACTTGGATGATGAGTGCACATGGACAGGAATGATCACATTGCAGCACACAAATGACTACCTAAGAACTACCTATGACCCACCAAGAGCCTTGTGCAGTACCCTGAGCTGTTGCCACTCCAGCTTGAGTTGGCCCTTCAGTGTGACAGCCTCCATCTCAATCCACTTCATAGTGGCCTTGTTGTTGATGATCAACACCTCCAGCTGCACAATGGCAAGCCAGGTGATCTCATTGGAAGGCCCAGGTGCAGTGACCAGTGACACAAGGGCAGAAGGGACAGGTGGCAGTGGCGCACAGCTGTCTTCTTCTTCTTCTTCTATGGAATCTGAAAGCTCGATGGCTTTTGGTGCCATTGACTTGGGTGTAGGATGAGCATGACAAGAAGGGAAGAGAACTAGAGAAAGAGAGTCAGACCCAAAGAAAGAGGGGAAGAAAGAAAAGGACTTACAAACTGGGTGCATGGGCACCTTCCAGGGCACAACAGTAGACCTCTGCAACACCTGGGCGACCTTCTTTGGGGGTGGCCTCTATGATTGCTCACATCGAACCTTCTGGCAATGGCACTGGTCATACACCCAGTTGGGGACCCCCTGGCATGTGATGCCCACCCAAGCACAGGATCCACAGGGCAGTGTGTGGACAATGCATGCCAGGGACATAGGCTTTTTGGACAGGGGGGTGGTGTTGTCTTTGTTGTTGCCTTTGTCTTTGTCCTCTTCTTCATTGGACAGTGTTCACAGGTACTGGAAAGAAGTCAAAAAGTGAAAGTGAAAGACAGGGGATGGAGCATGCACCTTCAAATACACACTAGGCAGGGTGGATGGCCCTGCGACAATGGGCTCAGCCAGTACCTTGGGAGAGGTGACTGAGGCACTGGCAACTTGAGTCACAGCCAGAGCATGGTTGGCGGCCTTCTGCTTCCGTTTTGCGTGGATGGCTTGAACGTCCTGGATCACTGTGGTAACCCAGCCTTTGACCAGCTGCTCAGCACCAACATCATGCATGGCATCTAGTGCGTCCTTCAGTAGTTGCTAGAAGAAAGGGAAGAGTTAATAGGTTTAGATGATGCAAGAAGGTTAGAACGCACCACAGCCTGGTCCCACTCTGCAACCCAGGCTTCCTGCTCTTCCTGCAGCTCCTCCTTGTCGTCAGGCACACTGTGGGAGTTCCACACTCTGTGGGCTTGTAGGTGCCATTCCAGTGATATTCTGACTTCACAGATTCCTCACCATTCTGCAGCAAGACCATTTGAGTGTCCAGAGTTCATCCATGTGGGTCCGGAGTTTTATTCCACATAATTCCGCCTGCAGACATTGTCCAGAATTTTTGAGACTCATAGGAATTTTACCTTAGTGATTGGTGACCTCACATGACATTACCAGATCATTTATTTGACATCGCTTTGCCTGCCAACCCTTGTGGCAGTTTGTTTTTTTCTCATACTTTACCATTTTCAGTCTAGGGTGTGCCCTGACTATAAAAAATTGTCCATTGGACTTCAAATAGAAAGTTTTCAACTCTCCCTCAGTGTCTGTGTCTGGGGGAGTGCTTCAGGTGACTGCCGAGGTCTTTCCCTTTCATTTCAATTTCCTGCATATTCCAGATCTCTCAGAGGTTGAAATACTGCTTTCTGTGGTTGCTGGTGACCTGGAAGTGTCTGGGTCATCCACATTTGCCTACTAGATGATACTAGAGGCAGCCACAACAGTTTGTGGGCACGTTTTCTTTTTACTCCTGGATCTACTCTGGTCAGGAATATTCTATTTTCCACAAGGTAGTCCGGAATTTCTGTATTGCCTCTCCCTTTCATACTAAGCTCTGATTGAGCTACACCTTCCATCCAAACCAAGTTGAGACCCCTTGGGTGATATCTTGCCCCTTCTTTCTTTTTCCTTATCTCTGGTATCCTCTTGGAGCCAGTGCACAAGATATTTGTTTCTTACACTGAGTCTAGACCGACTTTTGATACATCTTCCAGAGTTTGATTTGATGAATTGGGATATGTTCTTTCATATGATGAAGAGTATTTTCATTTGATTTCACTCAATAGCATAAGGCCTGGACTTGAATGTGTTGGCTGATGATGCTTGGTTGCACAGCCAAGTAGTTAAGGTTGCTTAACATGGCTGGTTTACCCCTGGAGACAATCAGGCTCTATTCCATCAGTCTGCCCTTGTCAGATTTGACTCGGAGCAGTTAACCTTTAGCATTATCTTGACATCACAGCCCTGTTCTATGGCTTGGGGTGTCATGATGGTTATTTACTTGACACTTTTGATATCTTCAGTCTTGGATATGCCCAGACTATAAAGTATGTACTTCAGTACTCAAAATTCATCTTTCTGCTTCTTCAGAAAAGTAAGAGAAGATCACCCAGAGCCTCTAGGGAGCTGCTGAGGTTGTCCTTAGTTACTGTTTCTTCAAACTTTTGACTGGAAAAGTCACCTGGGTTGAGAGCCCCTATCTTTTGCTGTCTTTGCCTGGAGGACTCTAGGGAAGATCCTTTCTTTGCTCTGCTATTGTTCGAGACACCCTTTCTCATAACTACCTCCCTGAAACCCCTTTAGGCCTTTAGGGATAAGATTTGCTTGCTCCCTTCTTTTCCCCTATTGATCCTTGACACCAGTCTTGGTTGGCAACCCCTTTCTTATCAAGAGTCCTTATTATTCCTACAACTCCTTGTGAGGGCTTCTCAGATGGGGATAGGGATTGGAAAACACAGAAAAAACCACAAATTAGTGGATAAAAAGCCATGTTTAACAGCAATAAAATTGATAGATGAGGATATACCTCATCTAAGGAACCAATGGTTCAGAAAATATAAGCACAGGCTTGGAGGGGTCATACCCTGCCTCCCTCCACTCCATGAAGTAAATCACAGAATTTCCTTGATTGACAAGGGCAAAAAGTACTCATACCACCTGCCCTGATATGCAGATGTGCTAAAGCAACAACTGTCAGACAAAATCCAACTGTATACAGATGCAGGCTGGTGGATCATGAAAAGTGTTCCCCAGGCTGCACCAATGCTATGCATCCCAAAAAAGAGTGGAAAGCTCAGGACAGTTATTGACTGTCAAAAAAGAAATGAAAACATGGTCAAGGATGTAACACCATTCCCTAACCAAGAGCAGATCTGTATGGATGTGGCCAGAGTGAAGTACCACTCAAAAATCAATTTATCAAATGTGTACAAACAGGTTCAAATAGAACCAGGAGACATCTGGAAGACAGCATTCTCCATGATTTATGGGACCTTTATTAACCAGGTCATGCAGCAGGGAGATTGTAATGCCCCTATGACATTTCAACATCTAATGACAGTGATCTTTTGAGATCACATAGGACATTGTGTATACATCTATCTCGATGATATATTCATCTATAGTGAAATCCTGGAGGATCACAAATGTCACCTCCAAGTCATATTTGAAGTCCTCAAAAAGGCTGACTTCTACCTTGAGGAGGCAAAGTGCAACCTTTATGCTGCCAAACTTGACTATCTAGATCATACAATAGACCATAATGTTACAGTTCACTGCCCTCTTTCTTTTCTTGGTATCTCTATGCTGCCGTACGCTGCCTCGGTTGGTCTATTTCTATTTGCTGTATACTTACATCACTACGGACGTAGCCTCCTTAGTCATCCCTCTTCTGATGACTCAGTCACCCCCATAGCCACAGTCTCCATATCCATACCATAGTAGCCTGCCCTCAAGTTCTCTCTCTATTTAAATAGCTACATCTCCATGTATGTAGATTCTCACACTTGTTCTGCGCTATTTAACATTTAACTTGTGCCCTGGAGTTGTGGCTTTCAATCCCACATCTCTAAGTAAGTCAACCCCTAGTCCTCAGTCATCCCTCCCTCGTCCTAGTTACCTCCAGACACAGCGCCTCTTTGTGAGTGCCTCCTGGAGTCACTGACCACAGGTTCTACGTTATGCGTAACAGATAGAATGTGACTGCCATGCAAGGTTGGAAATCAGAATGAGGGTGTGATGGAATTCTGGTGGTCACAACATCAATGTTGGGTGGTGTGGATGGTGCTGAAAACATAGAGGGGACTGGAATTACTGTGGGGGCTGCTTTACATGTCAGAATTGTGATAGGGGATGATGACAATGCTGGAATATTGATGGGATCCAATGAAGCAATCTGAGGGGTGATGGAGATGATGCCAGATACTATAGAGAATGGATATGTGACCAGAATATTTGTAGGTGCTGACAGTGATGCCGGAATATCAATAGACTCTGTGATGGTGACCTGTGGGCTGGGAATGACAGTGCCAGATGCTATAGGTGATGGTGGGAAGTATACCTCATCCCAATACTCTGTCTCCTCTTCCTCATAGACACCTGGACCTTCGCATTCTGGATATAAGTCCTTTATAGCTTTTATGAAAGCCTCCCAGTTCACAGGGACAGCAGAAAATTCCGGAATCATCTCCCATAGTTTGGCTTCTTCCCAGTCCACATAGTAAGCTGCCTTCTTGATTAAACAAACATTATTGACTCCAGCTAAATCCACAAGCTGTCTAATGTCCTCCAAGTACTGGGGAAGTGCAGATGGGGTCTTCCCATCAAATTGTGGTGCATGCAGTGAGCCTCGAAATGGCCATCTAAATCCTTGGCCCTAAGTAGCCATAGGTACCTAAAGAAAAATCCTGTGAATGGTAAGTGCTTCAGAATAAATAAGATGCTAAAACTGGAATATAACAAGTGACTGGTATGAGGCTAAGAGGTTCAGAAGAATGGTATAGTCAATCTAGACCCAGAATAAGACTTGTAATCAATGGTCTTTTGCATTGACTGCTCTTGGGCAAGGACCTGCCCAAAGCTGATGATGTTGAGGATTGACTTGACAATGCATATTCATTCTTAATCTGTTTGATCAATGACCATATTCCTTTACCTGGTCATCTGGTTCATGCTTCTTGATGTTTATTTGCATGTACCCATTGTTCCCCAATTGCTGTTTTGGCTCATTTGATTTCAAGCCTGGCCAATGTTGCCTCAGGCACACAACCCAAAGCCTCAGACCTGGTCATTCCTCAATCATCTAAGGCACTTGCCAAGGAGGCTCACATCATGTGAATTCACGAGTTTCTTTCTACTCATATATGTCCCACTGATATTGCAGATCATGACTACCCAGCTTTTATGAATTCAACAACCAGGTTCTTTGTACTCAACATCTCACTGTACCAGCAAGAACCATACAGCCAGCATCAGTTGGTGGTGCCAAGTGAGTGTCAGTTTGGGCTGATTAGACAGACTCATGATAACCTCAGGCACAAAGGTGTCTTCTCAGTCTGAACACTGTAGGAGCTGGAAGCTCACTATGGTTGCAAGGAGAGAGTTGGAGAGGTTTTAATTACAGGTTTTCAGGTTGTCCCAAGCAAGTCCGAGTGTTATGTTTGGACTGGATAGGTATGAATGTGGACTCAGACTACTAGGATTGATTACAAGTCTGGAGTGAAGACGAGTAATAGAGGGACTAGGGGTGAAGTGTAGTGACTGCAAGGAACAGATCTGAGTGAGTAATCAAACCAATGAAGGTTGGATTGAGTAGAACTAGCTTGAGACTACTGTTACATGGAGAACCCTACTTCATAGGGTATGGAATGGCGCACAGACCAAGTCTGTGTATGGTACATCATTCCAAGAAAGGTAAGCCAAGCACAAGTCAATTGGGACAAAAGAAAAGAACAAGGATGGAAAGAAAGGGGAAATAGGGGTAATGAATCATAATATTAGCTCCCTGTTAAGATGAAAGTTCTACCCTTTCAATCTCTAATCCCTCATCTTACAAGCTCATCGTCATCCTCTTCTCCGGTGATGTCATTACTCTGGGTAAGGTGCAAGGGAATGTAGTTCCCTGGGAGGTCTTCTTGAAAGGGGAAGTTAGGAGATGGAGTTCTTACTGCAATTACTGCATTCTGATGATCCATATAGACATGGAAAGGAATGTCTTCATTACTATCAAGCATTTGTTGGATCCTTAGAGCATATTGTTGAACCATGTGCTCTGCTAGATCTCATAGTCCTTCGATAGTTAGTTGTCGGAGTTCCATAGGGTCACTCTGGGAACTGGATGTATTTAGTGTGGAATAATAGGATGGTGGTAGGGAAGATGACACTGGTATTTCAGAGAGTGGTAAGAGGGGATCAAAGGGGAGATGGGTAATCGGAGCTGTTGGGAAGTAATGAGGGGATGATATTTTGTTCACATTGCTATTAGTAATTTCCTTGTCAGGTTCAGACAGGAAACCCCATAATTGGGGTTCAGGAATGGGGACTGGAGATTCAGAGGCTGGAGTTGTTTCCTGTGTGGTGGCACCTGAAAGATGGATATGATCTATGGGAGGAATTCTTCAGGGTGATGGGAAAGTGTTTGTGGCAGCAAAACAGAATTGTCTTATCCCTTGTGGGTGCCCTCTTATATATGGATGATAATGTGGACAAGGAGATGGGGGAGAGTTTAATGATGTACTGTCAGAGGAGGAGGAGGAAGATTGACAACCAGTATGATAGGACCACCTTGGGCATTGCTGGCAGTTTCCTAGGGTATGACCAGGGGCCCATTGTCGGCATGCAGGGAAACAATATCATCTGCAATGAGGTTGGTCATGACTGGTGCAATGACAATGTAGGCAAGCTGCCCAGTAGTGATAGTGAAATTCAGGAAGAGGGGGGTCATCTTGGTTTACCAGATTGTTGGCAGAGAGGTCTAAGGGTTCATCTGTAATCAACCCTTGAGGTAACATTTGGTTAGATGTCCCCATTTCCCTGAGTATTGCATCTATGGAGGATAGGGCATCTTTGAAGTGAAGTCTGGCCATCAATGTTAGGAGCTGTCAATGAACTTGTACATCAGCAGTTTGTATAAGAGTGAGCATGGGGGATAGGTCAGTGTAAGAAATGATAAAGACTCTTGATAAGAAAGGGGCTGCCAACCAAGACTGGTATCAAGGATCAACAGGGGAAAAGAAGGGAGTGAGCAAATTGTAGAATTGGAATCATTCACTACAATACCGTTTACATAAGAACTATACAGTACCTTCCTTTTGTAGTTACTTGTCATATCGTCACATCTTGTCCGTTATCACAGATAACTGCTGTCACTCCGTCACGCCTCGCCAGCAAGTTACATTCTCACCGACTGTAACTTTCTAACACAAATCTCATCCCTAAAGGGGTTCCAGGGAGGTAGTTATGAGAAGGGGTGTCTTGGACAACAGCAGAGTGAAGAAAAGATCTTCCCTGGGGTCCTCCAGATGAGGATAGTGAAAGATAGGGGCTTTCAATCTGGGTGACTTTTCTGGATGAAAGGTAGATGAGATAGCAACTAAGGGCAATCTTGGCGACTTCCTAGAGGCTCTGGGTGACCTTCTCTCACTTTTTTGAAGGAGCAGAAAGATGTATTTCAAGTACCAGAGTACATACTTTATAGCCTGGGCATACCCAAGGCTGACAATGTCCAAATGTCAAGTAAACAACAATCACAAGGTCCCAAGTCATAGGTCAGGCCTGTGACATCAAGAGAATACCAAAGAATAACAAATCCAAGTCAAATCTGACAAGGATAGACTGATGCAATGGAGCCCAATCATCTCCAGGGATAAACCAGCCATGTTAAGTGACCTCAGTCACTCAGCCACACAACCGTGTTTGATCAGCCGATGTGTCCAAGTCCAAGACCTATGTTATCAAGTGAAATCAAATGAAAATCATCTTCATCACATGAAAGAATATCTCTGAATCATCAAATCAAACTCTATAAGATGTACCAAAAGTTGGTTTAGACTTGGCCGACTGAACCAGGTTGACTCAGCCGACTCAGATGGACAACACTCACTCGGGACTCGCTTGGGATAGCCTAGAGGACCCATGAACAAAACCTCTCCAACTCTCTCCTTGCAACTGTAGTGAGCTTCCAGCTTCTACAGTGGCATTGAAGCTCACAATAGCCTCTCACTCCCCCTCGAGCTTGATGCTCAGGGTTTTGTACTTGCATGCAGGTCATTCAGATGGGGTCATAGATGATGGAGGTGGATCTGGGGGTTGTCCTGGTATGTTCTCATTGCCCATTGAGGTGCACTGATGGTCTTCTTCAGCTATCATTGCCAATCGCCCTTGTGCCCTTGTACTCCCCTTCATCCAATCAGCTGGGGTGTTTCAGCACTCCCAGTGGTCCTCTGCCTCACTTGGCACATCCTGGCACTCTCCCTGGACCTCTCCATTGACTGCCATGTCAGCACTTTCATGCGCAATGCATCCATTTTGATCGGTTGGGTCTACTGCCCTATCCAGAGGCTTGCAGGGCTTTCCAGGTTGACACATGTCATTGCTGCTGTCACCTGTGGCCTCTGCACCCTTCCTGGATGCTGCCTCAGCCTCTCTGTTGGCTACTGCACCAGCACTCTCATGCACAGTGCAGTGCCATCTGGTCAGTTCACCCCCTTGGTCGAACTGGTTGGGTCCACGGTCTCTCAGCTCATCAGCGATTGGGCCTACTGCCTCATCTGGCAGTTCACAGGGCTTTCCAGGTTGATGTGTGTCATTGCTGCTATCACCCACACTCCCTGCTCCCTCACTGGGTGCCTCCAACTTGGCTCCTTCAACCCTCAGCTCACCACATCCCTCTCACCTGCCCTCTGATATGTTGGGCAGCTCTGTGGGTGCACCTGGATGATGCTTGTCATTGCCCAATGTATCTGCAGGGTCTTCCGACATTCTCTGCAGTATCTCCAATCCATCAGGTTGGTTGTGGTTGCTGCACCCTAGTCTGTTGTCAGCAGTATCGGTCACTTGCTGACCATCTCTCTCCCCCTTGAGCAATGCACTGGCAGCTGCTAGTGGCCACACACTCTCCCCTATGCTCTCAGGTCAATTGTCAGCTGTTACGTGTAGCGTAAAACCTGTGATCAGTGTCTCCAGGAGGCACTCACTAAGAGGCGCTACGTCTGGAGAGGACTAGGACGAAGGAAGGATGACTGAGGACTAGTGATTGACTTACTTAGAAAT
>JBBPTY010001301.1:0-10280 GCA_038094335.1 Tylopilus aff. striatulus | reverse complement strand
ACTCGGCGAGCTGCCACCACTTGCTGAGATGCCTCACTCACAACCAAATGCCAAATCATCGCAAGGAGAAAGGCATCAAAGCCGCGGGAGATGGTTCAGCGCAATGTTCAGACATAGCGGATATTGGCAAATGTCTCGTAAGATGCGCTTAGAGGGCTCTCCCCCAACAGAGGTATCAGAAGCAAGAGTACCAGCGTCAACCATGAAGTCGTCCACAATAGCCTTCGCTAAGCGAGTAAAAGTGAGTGTACCCTCTGTCAACTGCTTCCAGAGCATGGCATCTTGATGATGTGGTTCAGCGCAGGGTGGCAATGTCTGCTAGAGCACCACCGGTTCGTTCATGCTCCGATTCATTTGACATCGAGTAATCTTATTATTCAGAGGAAAACTGCAGCAACGACTACTTCCCAATCTGGGTCGTCCAGCGGTCCGTCTAAGACAACACTGCCCACACAAGGCCGCCCTGAGGAAGTCCCCGGTGCAGTGAAACCCGGCGCTTCGGGTATCCAACAAACCACTCCGGCCGCAGGGACCCCAACCATTGGCCCCGACGACGCGAGACCCATTGCCGTGGGCATCCTGCAGACTACTCCTCGCGCAGCAGCTATTCCTGTAAATGTCCCGGACGAGAGGGGATTCATGGCCCCAGGTGTCTCGCAAAGTACCGAGGTTGTTTGTTCTTCGTGCCTTTGGAAGCTCAGGCTCATGGCTTATTCTTGTAGGGTGCACAAGGCAATCCCTCGTCTTTCGATATCCATGTGAACCTCAACTTTGGGGTCTCAATACCATCATGGATTTGTTGTGGCCGCAGGGGTCACTTTGATCTGACACGTTAGATGGCGAATCTCAGACAATTACCGGGTATTACTGTTATGCTAGATTACTTCAAAAACAATGGATGCATCATACATAATGGATATTCATAACATGTCACTGGAGCAAGTATCCATTGAGACTAATCATGGCTGAACCTTCAAATGACGTCTATGAGAAATACATTGTTGATGGCCTGGGCCAGCAGGACCGATACCAAGACCATTTTGCTTTCGTAGATGAATGCAGTTATCCATTTGGACCAGCGTCAGTGAGAATCCATGGGCCATGCACAAAAGACGAAGAGTAGCGAAAGACCCAAGTAAGGAATTATTGTAACAGCTCGTTCAATGTAACAGATGCGAACATCCGTCACCATATTGTTCGAGCAGTCTCACCACCCGACAACTTTGTATGTCCAAGCTGTCCTGGAAGAGAGCTTATAAAAAACCTGCCCATCAATGGTTGCAGCACCATTCAATCTCACTTGCACGCTTCTCTCCCCCCCTCCAAGTCCCACTACTGTGTCCCGATATCCATCAAATAAATGTATTTCCGAGAAGAACTCGACTTACGCGTCCCATAAGTACCACCCTCGATGCATCCCTCTAAAGTGCAATGCCTGCGAGTGGCACCCCCTCCATCACCCCTGCCACAATCGAGTGTCAGAAACGTATTCTCTTTTGCCTCGAATGGCACCGTCGTCCGTTCCCGGATATACCCAGTCGAACCCTACCTGGGGCATTGCGACGATCGCGTGGCGCTGCCACAAAATGAAGAACAAAGTCAAGGTGTCGTGAGTTGTGATTTCGAGCCTTGGAAGAATGTGACCATGACAGAGCAGGGGTGTGAGTGGGAGGATCGGTGCCGTGTATGAGTGAGAACAGTACCTGCTCCATTCGTACTCTACTCAGGCACTGGCTAACGCGCCCGAGTGACAGGTGTACATTTACACCTCACACCCAAGCCATAAAGGTAGTAGCCGAGACTGAAGCACCAAACATCTTTAATGGACTTCGTGAGGGACGGTACGGATAGACTCATAATGGACAGTCCAATCTCACGATGAGAAACTGGGGTGCCCACGATATCGACAAGTTCGGCGCATGGACCTAGCGATATATAGCATGCCGAACTTGGGATCCAAGTAGGGTTAAGCGCCCAAGAACACGAGGCAAAAGTGGATAAATGAACATACGCATTCTGTGTAACGCACCCCACTCCCCCCGTTGGCACCCCCCAAGGTGCACGGACCATTGGCGAGAATGTCGTCGTCGACTACGTCCGGTGCGTACTAGAGCATGAGAGGCGATTCAAAGTGTTGACAGTCCAGTCAGACCGTAACGCGAAGGTGGTCGTTGAAACCGGTGCTGATAGGGTACAGGTGGTGGCTTTCCATCCCGATGGGAACCACTTTTTCGTCGGGACGGACAATGACATTCAGCGATGGAAACTCATGGACGGACTCGGACAAGAACAAGAAAAACGAACGGAAATGGACGTGCAAGCTATTTCTGTGTCGAGGGATGGCAACTGGGTTGTGTGTGGCACGACGAACGGTGCCAGTGTGTGGGACGCGGAGCTGCGTCAAAAAATGGTCAAGGTGGAGGGCGAAGACGTGACTGCAGTTGACGCTGTGGTCGACTGCGAGAGATTCGCCACCGGAACTTATTTCTCGAATGAGGTGAACATTTGGAGCATCGTGACTGGCGAGAAACTCGTTGGTCCACTCCAACACGGCGGGCCTGTCAAACACATCAAATTTTCCCCAGATGGCCTTCGTATCGCCACTGCTTGTTTTGCTGACAAAGCCATCCGAATATTTGATAGCAAAGATGGTCATCAGCTCGTCTCCATCCCAGCCTCACTCCCCGGTGTCATTCCATTGACAGTAATTGCCTGGTCAATAGACAGCCAACAAATCCTTGTCGCATCTGCAGACAATACAATCAAGTCCTTTGATTCAGCCACTGGATCTCAGCTCACTGAATGGCAAGTCCATCAAAATGGCGACCCGAATTACTTGTCCATCGTGCTTGCCGCAAACAATACATTCATTGCTTCCTCCTCCGGCTGTTTCGTCTCATTTTGGGATATGCCGACCCACAAGGAACTTGGTATCATTGAGGATGTGGAGAGGATATGGCCCCTTGCCTTGTCGTCCAGTGGTCATTATATCGTAACTGGATCTGATCGATCAGGCAAAGCCACTGTGTGGGACCTCGACAAGAGTCTTCCACCATCCTATCTCCGAGCCACAGTGAGTTCTTGATTTCTCAGAGTAAGAGCATAAATTTATTAATCATACTTTTCTCTTCCTTCCGCCACTCATCAATCGGTGAGTCCTTGATTCCTCAGTGTGAGAACATAAACCTATTGATCACACTTTCTGCCACTTGCCACTCATCAAATTTTGTCCGATGGGACCCCAGGGTGTGCGTAGTTGTCCTATTTAGCCGTCAATATCGTGTTGAAGCCATGCATAGACTGCCAACCAGCAACCTGATAGACCGCAACCCAATCCTCCCCAAGAAACCGGTGTCCCAGGTGACGACAATGCCATTCTCGAGGTCAATCTTCTGTATCCTCTCATACAATGACAACATGCTGACCATCACAATAGATCCCAGTACCATCGGGCATGCCCGCTCCAGTATTCGATTTTGACGAGGTGAGCAATGCAAGGTATTATTTTTTTCTGCTACGTACCGACAACGCGTGGTAGCCTCCTTCTCCGCGCCTGGGAAAGCATCCTATTGCACTCGGAGAACTGCCACCACCTGTTGAGATGCCTCACTCACAATCAAATACCGAATCATCGCAAAGAGCGAGGTATCGAAGCCGGGGGAGATGGTTCAGCGCAATATTCAGACTTGGTGGTTATTGGCAGACGTCTCGTAAGATGCGCTTAGAGGGCTCTCCTCCAACTGTGGCATCAGAAGCAAGAGCACCAGCATCAGCCATGAAGTCGTCCACGATAGCCTTTGCTAAGCGAGTAAAAGTGAGCGTAGCCTTGGTCAATCGCCTCTGGAGCACGGCGTCCTGATGTGGTTCAGCGCAGGGTGGCAATGTCTGCTAGAGCACCACCAGTTCGTTCATGTCCTGATCCATTTCGACTTTGAGTAATCTTGTTATCCAGAGAAAAACTGCAGCGTCGACTGCTTCCCAATCTGGGCCGTCCAGTGATCCATCCAAGACAACCCTGCCTGCACAAGGCCGCCCTGAGGAAGGCCCCGAGACAGTGAAACCTGGCGCTTTGGGTATCCTACAAACCACTCTGGCCACCGGCACTCCCACCATAAGCCCCGACGACACAAGATCCATTGCTATGGGTGTTCAGGAGACTACTCCTCGCGCAGCAGGCGTGCTTGTCAATGTCCCGGACGAGAGGGGATTCATAACCCCGGATGTCCCGCACAGTACTGGGGTTATTTTCTTCTTCGTGCCCTTGGAAGCTCAGGCTCACGGCTTGTTCATGTAGGGTGCGCCAGGAAACCCCTCGTCTTACAATATCCATGTGAACCTCGACTTTGGGGTCTCAATACCATCATGGATTTGTTGTGGCCGCAGGGGTCACTTTGATCTGACACATTAGATGGGGAACTTTGGACAAATACCAGATTTTACTGTATGCTAGACTGCTCCAAAGACGATGAATGCATGATACGCAATGGGTATTCATAACATAATGTCACTGAAGTACCCACTGAGACCAATCACGACTAAACTTTCACTTTCGAATGATGTAAGTGAGAAATACATTATGGATGGCGTGGGCCAGCAGAGCCGATACCAAGGCCATTTTGCATTCGTAGAAGGGTCCAATAGCAGTTGGAAAGACCCAAGTAAGGAATCACTGTAATGGCCTGATCAATGCATCGGGTGCGAAGATCCATCGCCACATTGCTCGAATGGCGGTCTCACCACCCAGCTACTTTGTATGTCCAAGTTGTCCTGGAAAGAGAGCAGAAAAACCTCCCCATCAACGATTGCAGCACCATTTGTTCTCACCTGCACGTTTGTGTCCGCCCCCCAAGTCCCACTACTGTATCCCGATGTCCATCAAATAAATGTATTTTAAGAACTCGACTTACATACCCCACAAGGACCACCCTCGATGCATCCCTCTAAAGTGCAACTGCCTGCAAGTAGCACCCCTCCATCACCTCTGGTGTCAAAAACGTATTCTCTTTTGCCCTGAATCGCCCCGTTGTCCATCCCCAGATATATGCGGTCAAACCATACCTGGGGTATTGTGACGATCCCATGGCACCGCCACAGAGTGAAGAAAAAAGCCAAGGTGTCGTGAGATGTGATTTCGAGCCTTAGAAAAATGTGACGATGACAGATCAGGGCGGCGAGTGGGAGGGGGGCGGATCGGTGCCGTGTACGAGTGAGAACAATACCTACCCCATTCGTACTCTACTCTACCATAGGCACTGGCTAACACACCTCGGCAATGAGTGTACGTTCACACCTGACACACAAGCCATCAAGGCAGTAGCCGACTCGACTGAAGCACCAAACATGTTTAAGAGAATGGAATGAATTTCATGAGGAACAGTATGGATAGACTCACAATGGATAGTCCAATCTTACGATGAGAAACTGGGACGCCCATGATATCAACAAGTTTGGCGCATGGACTTAGCGATAGGATGCCGAACTTGGGGTAGGTCCAATTAAGGTTGAGCGCCCAAAAACACGAGGCAAAAGTGACATACGCCTGCTGTAACACGCCTCGCTCCCTCCGTCGACACCCTGAAGGTGCACGAACCATTGGCAAGAATGTCGTCGTCGACTACGACCGGTGCGTAGAGCATGAGAGGCGATTCAAAGTGTTGACAGCCCAGTCAGACCGTAACGCGAAGGTGGTCGTTGAAACTGGTGCTGATAGGGTACAGGTAGTGGCTTTCCATCCAGATGGAAACCACTTTTTCGTCGGGACGGACAATGACATTCAGCGATGGAAACTCATGGACGGACTCGGACAAGAACAAGAAAAACGAACGGAAATGGACGTGCAAGCTATTTCTGTATCGAGGGATGGCAGCTGGGTTGTGTGTGGCACGACGAATGGTGCCAGTGTGTGGGACGCGGAGCTGCGTCAAAAAATGGTCAAGGTGGTGGGCGAAGACGTGACTGCAGTTGACGCTGTGGTCGACTGCGAGAGATTCGCCACCGGAACTTATTTCTCGAATGAGGTGAACATCTGGAGCGTCGTGACTGGCAAGAAACTCGTTGGTCCACTCCAACACGGGGGAAGTGTCAAACACATCAAATTTTCCCCAGATGGCCTTCATATCGCCACTGCTTGCTTCGCTGACAAAGCCATCCGCATATTCGATAGCAAAGATGGTCATCAGCTCGTCTCCATCCCAGCCTCACTCCCCGATCGCATTCCACTGACAGTAATTGCCTGGTCGACAGACAGCCAACAAATCTTTGTCGCATCTGCAGATGATACAATCAAGTCCTTCGATTCGTCCACAGGATCCCAGCTCACTGAATGGCAACTCCACCATAATGGTGACCCAAATCGCTTGCCTATCATGCTTGCCACAAACAATACATTCATTGCCTCCTCTTCCGGCCGTTTCGTCTCATTTTGGGATATGCTGACCCATAAGCAGCTTGGTATCATCGAGGACGTGGAGAGAATATGGTCTCTTGCCTTGTCGTCCAGTGGTCATCACATCATAACTGGATCTGATCAATCAGGCAAAGCCACTGTGTGGGACCTCGATAAGAGTCTTCTAACATCCTCTCTCCGAGCCACGGTGAGTTCTTGATTCTTCAGTGCAAGAACATAGACTCATTGATGATACTTTCTCTTCTTATTGCCACTCATCAAATTGTCTGACGGGACCCCAGGGTGTATGTAGTCATCCTATTTAGCCATTAACATCGCATTGAAGCCATGTATAGACTGCCAACCAGCAATCTGATGGACCGCAACCTGGTCCTCCCCCAGAAACTAGTATGCACGGGGATGACAATGCCATTCTCGAGGTCAAATTTCTGTATCCTCCTCTCACACAATGGTGGCATACTGACCATCACAACAGATTGCAGTACCATCGAGCACGTCCGCTCCAATGTTCGATTTTGACGAGGTGAGTAACGCAGGGTGTCGTTTTTTTTCTGCCACGTACTGACAATGCGTGGTAGCCTCCTTCTCCGCGCCTGAGCAAGCATCCTATTGCACTCGGAGAACTGCCACCACCTGTTGAGATGCCTCACTCACAACCAAATGCCGAGTCGTCGCAAGGAGAAGGGCACCGAAGCCGGGGGAGATTGTTCAGCGCAATGTTCAGACGTGGTGGATATCGGCAGATGTCTCGTAAGATGCGCTCAGAGGGCTCTCCTCCAACAGGGGCATCAGAAACAAGAGCACCTGCATCAACAATGAAGCCATCCACGATAGCCTTTGCTAAGCGAGTAAAAGTGCGTACCTTCTGTCAACTGCTTATAGAGCGCGACGTCTTGATGATGTGATTCAGCGCAGGGTGGCAATGTCTGCTAGAGCACCACCGGTTTGTTCATGCACCGATCCATTTTCACATTGAGTAATCTTATCATTCACAAAAGAAACCTGCAGCGACGACCGCTTCCCAACCTGGGTCGTCCAGTGATCCGTCCAAGACAACCCTATCTGCGGAATGCTGCCCTAAGGAAGCTCCCAACACAGTGAAATCTGGTGCTTCAAATGACCAGAAAACCATCCCGGCCGCAGACACTCCCGCCGTAGCCCCCAACGACACGAAACACGTTGCCATGGGGATCCAGCAGACTGTCCCTTATGCAGCAGCTGTGCCTGTGAATGCCCTGGATGAGAGGGGATTCATGACCCCGGGTGCCTCACAAAACATTGAGGTTATTTTCTTCTTCGTGACCTCGGAAGCTCAGACTCACGGCTTGTTTTTGTAGGGTGTACAAGGCGATCCCTCGTCGTACAACATTCATGTCAATTTTTGGGTTTCGATACCATCATGGGTCTGTTGTGGTCGTAGAGGTCACATGGATGTGATACGTTAGGTCGGACAATTACTGGAAATTACAATTACGCTAGATTATCTCAAAAAGACGATGAACATATGATACACAATGGATATTGGCAATAACATAACGTCGAGTAGATATCCACTGAAATTGATCAAAACTAAATTTTCATATAACGTCAGTGAGAAATACATTGTTGATGGTGTGGACCAGTACGACCAATGTCAAGGCCATTTCACTTTCGTAGACGGGTCCCATGGCGGTTGCCGAGGTTTGGACCGGCATCCTGAGAGGACCCTTGGATCGTGTGCAAGAAAGAAAGAGCCCCAGTCAAGAATCACTGCAATAACTCGATCAATGCATCGTTCCGTCACCATATTGTTCGAACGGACACACCACCCGACCGTCTTGTGCGCTCAAGCAGTCCTGAAAGAGAGTACTGTCCGTCAACGGTTGCAGCACCATTCGATCTCACCTGCACATTATGTCCTCCCCCCAACTCCTTGCAAGACTTACACCTGTGTCCCGAAGTCCATCAAATGTATTTCCGAGAAGAGCTCAATGCACATACCCCACAAATACCACCTTCGATGCATCCCACTAGGGTGCAATTGCTTGTGAGTAGCACCCTCTCTGTCACTCCCTCCAGCATGCCCGATCACTTTCCGCAGAGGGAGGTATGTATCTCTTTCCCTTCCCTGCAGCACGGACCTAAGTTGACCGACGCGAACAGGCTGGGACTTCCATCTCGACGCGTTCTTCAATCCTGTGTGGACGTCTTTCCGAAATGTCTTCTCCTTTTCCCCGAATGGCACCGTCGTCCGTCCCCAGACATACACGACCGAACTCTACGCAGGATATTGCGACGATCGCGCTGCGCTGCATCGGAGTGCGGAACAAAGCTTCTGACTGGGTGTCGTGCAATGCAGCCCCAAGCCTCAGAGAATCATGGCAATCACACAACAAGACGACGAGGGATGGGAAGCGATGAGAACGCAGTAGAGAAAAGGTGCTATCATTGAATGGGGACGAAACTCGCCTTGCTCATGCTATGCGCCGGCACAACAGAGCAACCAGTGGAGCCCATGCACACTCGGCTGCCCAGGCCGCCACACGGAGAGTGACCGTGCATACAGCGTCAAGGATCTAGCAAGGATCCGGCAAGGAAACCTATCCAGTGGTGAAAAATCATGTACCTACAAGGAATAGTATATACTGAAGCGTCCGACTCGGAATCATGATTGTGGCAATGTCTTAGAGAATTCCAGTATTCATAGTACTTAAATACTGTGTCGATCTGGGTCCCCTGGAGCATAGCAGGCATGCCACAGGTTCAGGAGTACATGCCCTTATGATGGCTGAGGAACTGACCCATTTTTTGTATGCCACATACATTGTGGCGACGGCCTAGCATTGGATGAGCAACCGGCCAACCTCTTTCCACTCGACAGACGATCATACTTACTTGAATCCCTTACAGTGCTCCCTTGTCATGACCATGTGATCGGCGAGCTTCGCTGTGGACATGGGATGCAGAGTAAAGTAATCAAACAGTAAGCACATTTGTGAGCGACCATCTACATACCAATTAGGTCACCCCTCCCTGACGCTTCCAGCAATGAATGAGTCTGAGTCTCGGGTTTAGGATGAATTAAGGTGCTGAAACTTCAACCAGAGGGTAATATGCATTGTTTTCGACTGCTCTGTGACTCGGGATACGCTCCGCCTGAACGGCACGCATGTACTTAGTATGTCATCTCTGTTGATAAGGGCTTTTCAGTAGTGCTCCTTGGCCAGCACCCCAACGGATGGATCTCAGGAGAGAAATACTCACGATAAGCAAGTGGGGCGGTCATGATATTGTCAGGTTTGACACAAGGGGCAAGCAATATAGTATGCTTAACCTGGGATCCGAGGAGGGCTGAGCGCCCGAGAACACGAGGCGATGCATATAAAAATGGATAAATGAACATATACCTGTAACACGCCTCGCCCCCCGTTGACACCTCTGAGGTGCACGGACCACTGGTGAGAATGTCGTCATCGACTGCGTCCGGTGTGTAGCAGCATGAGAGGCAATCTGAAGTGCTGATAGTCCTGTCAGACCGTAATGCAAAGGTGGTCGTTGAAACCGGTGCCGATAGCGTATGGGCGGTGGCTTTCCATCCAGATGGAAATCACTTTTTCGTCGGGACAGCCAATGGGATTCAGCGATGGAAACTTGTGGACGGGCTCGGACAAGAGCAAGGAAAGCAGACAAGAATGGGCATGCAGGCCATTTCTGTGTCGAGGGATGGCAACTGGGTTGTGTGTGGCACAACGCAAGGTGCGAGTATGTGGGTAGGGTTGCTCACGGGTAACACCGCGGGTCGGCGAACGGACACCGTACCCGTACCCGCCAACACCGTACCCGTCACGGGTACGGGTTAACACCGACCCGTAATACCCGCGGGGTTGTAGACTCA
>JBBPTY010001300.1:0-10292 GCA_038094335.1 Tylopilus aff. striatulus | reverse complement strand
AAGAGGTGAGAAAAGTGGTATGTCGACCGTCGAGCACCGCGGCGTTGAGGTGGCAGGTAGCATGAACCTCACCAGCGCAGTCATAGGAACCGGCAGGGACGCAAGCAATGTCAATAACACGACAACAGCACAAGCACAACCGGAGATGTGGTTCGATGATTTGTCGATCTTAGACTTCTGGGTCTTACAGGGTCGAAAAGCCTTGATAGAACTTGGCATCCAGGTCACACATGGTGTGACGGGATAGTATTCTGCGTGGCTGGTAGCCATTCCTGGGTTTTGATTCATCGCATGGTATGTTTTCGCGATGATAATCAGATCATTCGCCTCATGCTTCACTTTCGTAGTACTATGGCTTAGGGGGTCGACACAATGTACACCGGGGCTGTGCCGTAGGCTATTGTACGGATTTGGTTACGTAATTTTGTTGGTGTACTGTAGTAAGTGTTTCAATTATCGGGCTTCTGCTCATTGCATAATTATGATGATGGATTTGCTACTTGCGTTCATGCTCGAAGTTCAATAGCTGCTGACCAATTCTCAGTGAATATTTTTATTAGAATCCTCTATGAAAACGCTCGGTCATGAGCCTTGTGGGCTGGACTCCACCTCGGAACCGTCTTACTTCAGTTTGAGTTTGAATTCTAGATCTGACCAGCTACCGGTTAAAACCTGACAGTCACTTTCAAAGGCTCCGATGTGGGGTCGAGGGAAAGGGGTCGATATAGCGTAAATGGAAATATATCTCCACGAAGGCCGGATCTCCAACAGGGGTCAAATTGATAACTCTTTCTAGGACAACTTTCAAGGTGGATCAGGCCAAACTTGAAGTGCTCTCCATGTTAGCGTGCGCGCGTTGTTTAACGAGATGCGTTTTTCTTATGACTTGGATGATGCCATCTACCCTCCCGAGTGCGCAGAACCTTACTGACTCGCAAGTTTCTGTCGTTGGCCAACGCCTTGCTGAGGGGGCTGTCCATAGGCATGCTCAATGCTCTCTTCTTTGCAAATATGCTGAAGTCACCCCACAGCTGGGAGTACGGAACGCGTTCTGAAGTTCTGTTGGAGTACAATGCTTCAAGTTACTCTGTTCTCTCCTTCGCGGCGGTACCACCTCCCCAACAGATTCCCGGTAACTTGCAAGATACCCTGAGCAGCGTATTGGCTATTGCGCATACAATTGTTGCTAGCCGTTCTGTTTCAAACAGAAACACCAAGGGTCCGCAGCCGCTCATACACGACTCGAGTGCAGGGGATCCTGCCAGCATCGGTGTTGCCGTTCTTCTCGCAAACTGGACCGGTCAAAAGAAGTTAGACGGACTTGATTATTCGGGTGCAACGCAAGATCAGCTCGACTTTCTCTTTCAGAAAGTACCCAAGACCAAAGATGGTGCGATTTCCCATCGCACGGATCAGGTGCAGCTATGGTGAGCCAAGTTATTCTTGTGCAACCTTTAAATGCGTTCTTTTTGTCGCTTGCATTTTGCAGGAGCGACTTTATATACATGGTTCCGCCGTTCCTGGCTTATTATGGGGTGATTACCCAAAATTCGACTCTCCTGCAAGCGTCGTACACGCAAATAAGGCTGTATCGACAATACCTGCGGGATACGAAAGCCCACAATCTATGGAGACATTTACAGCTTGGTTCCAACGGTTTAGACGACGGGCATTGGTCGACTGGTATTTGTCCCCGCCTTTGTGTCGCTAGCTACTATATACTGATTAGTCCAATAGGAAACGCATGGGCAGCCGCGGGGATGATACGAGTGCTCGGAACGATCCAGAGATCACAATATGCAGATCAATTCGGGGCTCAACAGCGAGATCTTGCCAGTTGGGTTCAAGAGATTCATGCTGGGATGTATCTCCATCAAGTGCGTTTCTTCCCTATGAACCTAATACCTCCTCTTTCGATCTGATACGCTTCCAGCACTCTAGCGGACTCTTTCACAACTATGCGGATAACTCGTCAACGTTTCTGGACGCATCGTCCACCGCCCTGCTTGCAAGCACTGTTTATAGGTTGGCCCTTTTATGGGGAGTACACACACACCTCCCGCGCGCCGAGTTCTCCAGAAAGCGCTTGTCATCCACTACCCCTGGTTCCACGACCTTGGTCCACTTCTCTGAAAACGGCTGGCTGACACCTGTCGTCAACCCCTATGCGTACACTGTTCAGGGCCAATACAGCCCCGAGGCACAGGCGTTCGTTATCTCCATGCAAGCCGCATGGCGAGACTGGGTCGCAGATGGCGCTCAAGGTGCCAACGGCTCTCCGCACACAGGCTTAAACATGCACATGTTGCTGGCGTCGTACTGTATCATTTTCGCTGTCCTATTCTGGTCCTGAATGCAGTCTCTTTTCTCTTTGCCGACCGTATGCCCTGGACATGTGTAACCTGAGTACAGACCTAAAGACCTTTGTCGGTGCACTGGCGCTTTGAAGCTTGCGCTGGTGACGAAAAGCCGACCGTCAAATAGGAGTGTCCATATTATGTGAACACACGTATCCGATCCCAGAGAGTGGCACACTCCGTACTCGTGCACAGGCAAGTGGGACCTCCTCTCACCGGTGGACCAGCCAGGATGAGAGTGGTGAAGATGGGTACTATAGCTTGACGATGTTCTAAGCTAACCTTATTCTGCCGTTGTCGCTGGGTTCAACCTCCCCTCGGCATCCACTGCTGCCTCTGTTGTCGCAGCTGCTCCGATTCCCTCCTCTCTGCGCTGGGGCCATTTCGCACCACCGGTGACATTGTCCATGACCACCACCTTCCGAGTTAGGACGTTCCGTCACGGACAACGCACCCGTGGTGACATGACCAAACGCTTGTCGGACTGAACGTCGGTCGTGCGAGGCGGTCACATCGACAGATGGATAAATGGGTCTACAAGGATATCACGGTCCAAGCCCCGCGCAGCCCAATCCAAACATATATATCACCGAGTCCGACCACTCGGCGTAAAAAAAAAGAGAGAGAGAAAAGGTCCAGCTCAAGCATACTTGGCCACCAACCCACACACGATCGCCAGCGTCCCCCCCACCACCCCACCCCCACTCCCTTCTCCATCTTCGTCCCATTGTTCCCCAATCGCCAGCATCGCCGCCTTGACTGCGCTCGCATCGTACGCCGTCCCGTTCCGCTTGCACCCCACAAGGTACTCCACGAACGCCGCCCACCTGACTGCATAATACCCCCTGACGAGCCCCGCCCACTGCTTGGACGCATAGTCGTTCACCTCGCCCGTCGGCCCCCAGAGCGTGATCTGGTTTCGCGCGGTGTATGCGAGGTAGTCGGCGTACGACGCGTTGCCGTGGGCCCACCCGCGTGCGGCGTCTAGCCATGACGAGAGCTGGAAGTGAGGGCTGGACTGCAGGAGACTATCCAGATCGTCGAGGAGCGCGAGGAGGGGGGTCCCGGCTGCTTGGACGGTGTCTGCGCTTGAGGTGGAGGTGTTGAACGTCCCGACGAGGGACCGGTAAAAATCGATGAACCGGTTGGCAAGGAGCTGTCGGGTCACGTCGACGAGGTCGTATTGGAATTCTGGGTTCGCGGCGAGTTGGGGTGAGGCCTGGCTCGCGTTGAGCAGCATCTGGAGCGCGGGGACGATCGTCGTGTTCGTATCGTAAAAGACGAGGGTGGGATGGTGTCCGGTCAGGTTGACCAGACCGGTCAACGCGGGCGTGAGCTCAAGGATACTCTTCACCGTCGCCTGCGCGGACGGGTTTTGGTTGTTGTACACGGTCGCGGCAAGCAGCTGCCACGCATCGATCGCAGCAAGGGGGAGACCGTCCACGTTGTACCGCCTACAAACCCATGCGGAGACATACGCTGTGCGGTTGATTGGCGTGAGCGACCACGCCTGGTCGAGCAGGACGTCATATACGATCTCGTTTCCTTCCAACCCTTCCGGGGTCAAGCCCATCCCAACCATCGAGCTCCCGGGTGCGTTGAGCGCACTCAACGGCGCCTCCGTGATATTGACGAAGTTGCCCTCGAGACCCATGTTCCCGCCATAGTCGTGTAGTTCGCACCAGATCCATTGTTTGCCGTAATAACTATCGAGCCGTTGCCACTGAGGCTGCGCTTCGCTGTAAAGGTCGAGAATGATCATGCTGTCGTTGCCCGGTACACCTCCGAGATATGCCTGAACGAGCTCGGGCCTCCAAAACGTTCTGGAGCTAAAGAACATCCACCCCTGCATCATCCACACTGCGTCCGGATCCGCCGCGCGCAAACTCGCAAACGTGCTCGCTGCGATGCTCTCTAGGTAGGAAGCGTTGTTGCTGTACGGATTGTTCTCGTTGTACTGATCAAGCGTGTAGATGTGGGAGTCATTGCCATACGCCGCGGTTTGCTTGGCGATGAACGACTTTTGGAGGGTGGTAAAGAGCGGGTCAAATGGCTCGAGAAACGACACGTTGGTATACCCACCCGCGAATCCCCCCCACTGTCCCCCGACGACGATCGAGGCGTTCGGGTAGTGCGTCGCCATCGCATGCGGGACAAACCCCGCGAACGACGGCATCACGGGAGTCATCCCCAGCGCGCGCATGCGCGGGAGGAGCTGCTTCTGCAGCGCGAACTGGTCCTCGACCCACTGCATCGGCAGTGCGCCGCCCCAGCTCCCCTGGATGTTCCCGAACCGGTTCCACGCCTGGAACGGCGGCCCGGACAAGAACACCTCTATCTCGGGGTCGCTCAGCCCGGCGTCACGGAACGTCTGGACGAGGACGTGTTCATACCCGACCCACGCGAGCGGGAGATTGACCCCGCGGAGAGCCATCCAGTCGAGGAGAAGCGCCCAGTCGTCGAACGTGTAAAAGGCGGTGGTGTAGCTGAACGTGACGGTGTTGAAAAAGTAGCGGTAGGGGACGAGGGCGGTGCGCGTCACGGGAGGGCCGACACATGGGAGCGTTGGCGAGAGTGCGTCCAGCCTCGAGCCGGTCCACCAGATGTCGACGCCAGCGTACTCGGTGAGGTATCTGTGCGTGCGTTGTTCTGCAAAGAGAAGAGAGCGATCGAGAAGAGGACGGACGTGTAGAGACCGCGTGCGCAGGCGCTGATTGAGGTGCACTGGATGTCGATCTGGGTATCGTCTGTGTCGGCATCGCTCAAGGTGAAGGTGTCGAGAACGGTGTCATTGGGCGTCAAGTCAAAGCGGAAAGACTTGCTATGTGATGGGATGCGTCTCTGGACGAGTGCGTAGAGGCCGTCGACGTTGGCCGCCGAGGCATGCACTGCAGTGCCCAGAGCGAGCAACGCTGCAAAGATACCAGGGAGAGCTCTCATGGGCGGAGGAAGAGGGAAATAACGGATTCATAGCATCGGTCATGAACATGTCACCCGCCAAGACCTGGGTCATAAAACTACAAGGTCACATGGTTGTTGGGTGGTGGCGGCGGTAGCAGAGCAAATGATATACGTCATTCTAGATTGGGTATTCACCAAAACATATCCAACTTCAACCGACCATGGAAAACCGAACGACCGTACGTCGTCCATGAAACAACTCATGCGACTCGTCCGGAACAACCACCGCCTCCAGGTCGCCAGAGAGCGTCTTGGCAAGCGGTACCGACGGCGCATCCGGCTCCAACCCGCCCAGTGGATGTAGCTGCGCAATCAGCTCGAGCACGCACGTAAACCGCATCAGCAATCCCCCCTTGTCGACCGCAAATGCCTCCCCAGTGCTATCACCCACGTCAATCACACACAGAATCGAACCACAACAACCGCTATATCACGCACCTAAACGTAGTGTGTAGCGCGCGCTCTAGGTCCGAGACGACGCATGACGCCTCACGACGCAACTCCGCGGGGTCCTCTGGTGCCTTATCGCCCTCAAAATCAGGCCCATACAGCGCCACCTCGTCCCGCTGATCTGTCACCACCGAATACTCCCCCACGAACACAAATGCTATCGGCACCTGTCCCACCGCACTCAGCCCCTCGTCCAGCCTCATCCGCAAATACAAAATCTGGCCCTCGACGAACCCGCGGAGCTGCCCGTCGAACGCGGAGACGAGGGTCCCGCGATTCTGGTACGCCACGAAATGCGGTATGACCTCGGGCAGGATGTGATACTGAGGTGTGTCGTCGTTGTCTTCTGCCTTCTTGCGCCGTGCATCACGTCGGGCTTTGGCACGGCACCTGACGCATGTTTTCGATCGGTAGAGCTCGGGAAGGGGTATGCGATGATCACAGTGCCGGACGGCGCACGGTCGCGATGTCATGGGCGTCATACGTGCGTCGGCGTCGTCACGCATCTCAGGACTGAGCAAGCGCCGGCAATGACGGAGGGGTTCTGGCGTGCCAAGCATCTCTATCGACGAGAGGTAGACCAGTCAACCGAGAAGGCGCGTGACATGAGAATCGTAAAACTCACCCGCGCCCAGAATGCTCCTCCGAAGGTTTTCGAGCCGCGTTAGTTGGTATGCGTGTTGAAATCGCCGACATGGGCCACACGTCTTCCATCGGTGACCTATCGGAAGGGCAATATTGCACCGTTTGTAGGCACACTTTTTGCGTGGGCTGTCTGGCGGGAGTTGACTCATGAGGACGGGAATGCGAATCGTGATACGCGTGTGCACGCCTCCATCATGGGGCTTAGCATGTCCAGCATCAGCATTAGCACATGAATCAGAACGTGGATGTGAATCTGCATTGGAAGACGGACTGTCGGACTTGGCATCCGAGGTAGAGAGGTCAGTGAGATCGCTATCCCAACCGCTGATCGCCCGATTACAATGATCATTACTGCTGCTCTTGCTAGGCGGCGGCGACGACGGAGGTGGCGCACCGTCGTCAGACAAGTCGTCGAGCATGCTGATCACCTCTTTTTCTTCCATGGTCATCGTCCTCGTCAATGACCCCGTGCTCGGCCGGCGGGACGGATCCATGGACACCCTCCTGCGCCGTTTCCAATCGCCCATGCAGCACTTTACACAGCGCCCCAAACAGGATCGTGATGGCAACATCTCATGGCACCCCGGCATCCGACACGGGCGCTGCAAGAACAATCCGCGATCCGTCAGTGTGTGACAATCACAAAGGACGAGACGACGTAAGCACTCAACTGGGGGTGTCTTGTCCGCGGGGAGATCTTGCGGAGTGGGGATGGCGCGTAGATGGGCTGTGAACAGGTCACGCAAGGTGGATGGCTTGGGCAGCGGCGGCAGTGGTGGTGGTAGGACCGGCGCTGGGGTCGGTTCTATGGGGTCCTGGGTTCCTTATCAGTGATACACCAGAGGACGACACGGTGGTACACACCTCTGGATAGACGAGGTCGATGTCGTCGTCGTCGTCGTCGTCGTCCAACGGCTGTGGCTCGCTCGCGACAGGCACATCCTACCAAGCTTGAACGCCAAGAACGACAGAGATGAAAGGATGCACCTCTGGATAGACGAGGTCGATATCGTCGTCGTCGACATATTGCAGGGTAGGGCATTGCATGAGCCGCTTGGGCGGGTGCCAGGACGCCACGACGGGTGATGGGGCGATGGAGCGGTAGCGATAGGGAGGTGGCCGTGCGACAAGGCTAGCGCGCGCACACGGTTCGCAGACGTCGCCTAGCACGTGCGCATGCAGGCTCACACCGCACCCGATGCGCATGCAGACGCGTAGACGACGCCGACACGACGCCGAAGGCGCCTGACATCGCACGCAGGGACAGTACGTGCAGAAATGGCGCTCACAGACGCGCTGACAAGTTGGACATTGGGACTGAGCTGGTACGACGAAGGGAGCGTCCATGAATAAATTTTCCCAAGTTTGCTTGGACTTGTCCACGATCACGTTTAAAAGGAAGCTGCTCCGCACCACCCTGCTCCTGCCCGCGCAATCCTACTACCGATTGTCATCCGCAAACAACCCAAACAATCCAAATGACCTATCTGACCCATCCTGTTCCAACCCACCCAAGTGAAGTGTCACAAGAGATTCAAACTCAACCATCAGCCATTCATTCTTGTGATCATGAGGAAGAGGGGGAGGGGGGGAGTAGATTAGATTACCGTAAGCAATGGCTACAAGTTTTGTAGTCAGCTTGGTAATAACTGCAAGCTAAAGAGGCGTGCTCAATTCTTAGGTCAGGTCACTAGGTCAGGCCCTCAGCACGACTCAGCCGAAGCAAGCGAGACGGTGGAAGTTACGAGATGAGCAATGCCAAAATGGTTTGGTCCCCGACTACGCAGCCGCCGCAAGCCAGGAGCAAGCCCCAATACTATAATCGACACGTCAAGACAACAACAGCGACATTGACGACGACCTAGCAGGATGACACAGCAGCGATACGGCGTCAACGTCAACACGCCAGGGTACTGCAGCGACAACGACGGCAACGATCATAGTCGACGTTCCACACGATGATGACCACTCCCGACATGCCAAGACGCAACAAGGCGACGACATCGTCGTTGTTGCATGCCCACATCTTCACGCGCTGAGATGTCGACACGACATGTGCTTGCCCACGACACACCTAGTGCACCCTCCCAGCAACCGACGACGATCTTGTGCACACAGGACGACCCAACGATGACAAACCAATAACAATAACGACTCGACCAAGTCCAGACAGTGGACCGATGAGGATGGGGGCATGACAATGATAACCATACGAGAAGCGCTGGACGAGACGGCCAAGCGATGACTATGGCGCCGCTGATATGGACAGTGACGTCGCGTCAACGCCTGCCCGGTGCTCCGCATGCCCTTCATGTGCCCTGCGCGCCCTCCCGTTGTCCTCATGCGCCGGGCCCTTCGATACCAATACTACTCCCCTCGCACCAGCCCTCCTCCCATTGCCGTTATCACGCGCCTCATGCCCCATGCCCCATCCTGTCTCTCCCATAACCTGCCTCAGCGTGTCAATGATGGTGGTTGTGGTGTCGTCCTGGCCTGTCCACTGTCATGATAGCGTCGTGCATCGTGTTGTCAGTAGCATTGTCACTGTCATGATATTGACGATGCATAACGAGTGCGACACAACCTAGAAGTGTGATCATGTTGTCATCATGGTCATCGTTTTTTTAGCGGGGTTGAATTTGGGAACTGGTCGAGAATAGAGTGTACAGAGGCATTCAATCGATATAGGGAATATATCATTGAGTATCCGTAAGCATCGCTGGTGTCCAGCACACCTTTAACCAATTAATCATCTAATCAGATATCATTGTTGTTATCAGCTCGCCGCTCGCACCTTAAAGTTATCGCCATCGCATTACATAAGCAATGGGATATCGATCTCGTTCCTCTTTCTTTCACTCTTTCCATCACTTGCCGATCGCTGAGTTATCACTTGGGCTAGCCTGTACAAGGCTACAATTGATCCTGATTCATTACCCACGCTATGGAGAACATTGTCACTCCAACGAGAACAGTTCCGAGGAGGCTGTGGAGAACGCATTGATGCGCTTCTTGCAGACCCGACGATGAGCGTGCACGATGGAAAGGGTCACTAGTTTGAATACATAATCTCAATCGTAACACCGCTAGTACTCGGGGATACAGGATACTGTGGTGATCTGAACATCTCTGTTGGTGTTGCAGTGGGGTCAATGTCCTACGTGGTGATGGCAAGCAGGGTGTCTACGCAATCTGAGTGCACATAAATAATATGGGAGGATCGTGCACCACCAGAAATGCATGGCTCGTCCGAGTGTGCAGCGAGCAACTGGGTTTAGACGATCGTCGTTAATGTTGCACATAATATTATTCCCAACAGGTCTCAGCTGCAACGACGGGCGTAGGCCACTCTATACTGTTTCCGCAGTGAGCCAGCACAGAGGGTGCTGCATCCTCTTTGCAATGGGACAGGAGATGTACAGGGTTGCAATAGCGCTCCTTATAGCCCGACGAAACACACCTTCCATGCCGCTTTACAACAATCGCGGAAGTAAACCACTCTTCCAGATGTCTTGTACAAGGCATCGCTGCGGTGTCTGGTCGTGCAGTCCGGCTGAGAACACATATTGTCACTGATATGATACAGATCAGTAGAGTCGAATCGAGATACTGATCGTAGTCCATGACACCGTGAGGCGAGTAACGATTTAATGAAAGGTTGCTCCGAGCGCCGACGACAACCTGTACAGCGAATGCATTTGGTGTGAGTTGAGAGTGGCGAGTGGCGATCGACCCAGTCCCAAATGGAGACGAAAGGGTAGTCTACCACCCGTTCGGCGAAACCCGAGTCCGACGCTTCTCCTGTCATGGCTACCACTAGTACTAGTAGTACTGATAAAGTTCATATCTATCTCCAGGTCACATCCGAAAATCGTCCTC
>JBBPTY010001299.1:0-10295 GCA_038094335.1 Tylopilus aff. striatulus | reverse complement strand
CGAACATGTGATTCAAGCCATTTCTGAAGATCCAACCACTGGGATGCACTGTCCTGGTTGAACAATTAGCTCAGCCATCGACATGATTACCATACCTATTACCTTTGGAGATACGACAGGAATGCAGTTGGGCAGCTGGGCCTCGACAACTTTGAGCTTCAGGGAGATGACATGCTCGGGTTGTACGAGTAAAACTCCACGCTCTGCCATGCATTGACACATCAGCTTGCGTAGGACATCGAGTTTTCCATCACCTCCAAATTCATCATCCTTGGGAGTCCGGCAGCACGGCAAGTGGTATACTGGTCTGTTTGCGAGACCTCCAAGGCGAGTAACCAATAGGTCGAACATCTGTACTCTCAACGCTTTTGGGACAATTATACGGACGAGCTGCTTTCCATCGGCAAGAGCAACCGCAGCGATCGGTATGATCACTGATGACTTCCCTTCCCCCATGTTAACCTGTATTATTGTGTTTTGACCGGACTGAGGGGTCATAATCTCCATTGCAGCCTGTGCTTGCTCACGACGAATGAGAAAGTTGCCTTGGATCTGACGAGGAAGGCACTATGAGCAGAAACGAGCAAAAGGGATAGAAAACCCACTTGGATGAGGAGCCAGTCTGGGTACTGTTCAGGCTCCCACCCATCGCATCCCGCGTTCTCCAATTCCTTCGATAAATCCTCTTCGAGACCATCCTGAGCGAGCTGGCACATTCTCCGGGAGCGTTGAAGGTCCAACAGAAGCAATGCCAATGAAATCAAGCATTTCTTCCAGTCCGGAGAGATATCGATTGGCGAGATGGATGAGAGGTATCGTAAGAGGATAACTGCAGTGATTGATGGCCATTGACCGAACCGGAAGTGTGCCTGTTCACACGGATCCATTGTTGGACCCAGCTGCTCCCGCAGAATTTCGAGAGAGTGAAAGAATGCAGACCTGCATTGCTGATAGTAATTCTTGAGTGTCTCGACACGGTCTTTTCCCCTCACTTGGTAGGACATACGAGATTCCGTTCGAAGATACTGTGCACTGGCTCGTAGTTTGGGAACATATTCCATCTGAAGTGAATCATTCATGCACAGAGTCGGATGGGAAAATATTTGATCCAACGCGCATGTTTCCTTGGACGTCCTGATGCTGTCGTGAAGTAAAGGGATACGGACCACTAGCTTTGGGGCCAGTCGTTTCCGCATCAGGTAATCGAGTCCAAGCTGAATCGGAGAACCTGCATTGAAAAGGTATTTCACAGGGGAAAGGGGAGTTTGAAGAGTGCTCCGTGGCTCTAGCTCCGAGGAAGTCAACTTGAAATTACCACTGTCACGGGGGTCGGTATCCCGGTCGTCTGGGGTGGCATTCGAGGGAAATAGATATGCAGCCCGCGAGAGCCCATGAGAGGTGTACCCGGGATACCCTGACGATCTGTGCTGGTTTTCTCTGTGCCAATACCATCTACTTTCTCTTTCCTTGCATGCAGCTTCAATATGAGGATACCTGTTCGAATAGTAGTATTCATCTCTGAGCTTCATGATTGATCGAGGACCGGCCGATCGCAGAAGGTGAAGTGCTTCTTGGGGACCTGTTTTCCCCGTGAGTGGATCGGGTCGATGCCAGCTAGTTGCGCCATGCAGCTCAGTAAGAAGTCGTGTGCTGGACGAGCTACCATTCCCCACCAAGCAGCCTAGCTCAGCGTCCACATTGTAGGTGTGGTACGACCAGCAATAGTCGTTGGTTGCAAGGATACGCCTTGGGATCAGGTTGTTGAAGGTAGGAGAATCTGAAAAATGGGATTTCGGCCTAAGGACAAGAAGGCTCTCCGAACCAAAAAGTGCCTGAATGCATTGGTCCTCATCATAAACCATGCCCTCAAAGTCTCGGGATTCCAGCTCCTCCTGTTCGTTGGCAAAGAAAGACAAGTTGGGCCGTAGTAGGGTGACTGATAGTTGCAGTGCAGGTGTAGAATCAGCAAATGTGGTGACTACAAGTCCTTGCATCCCGTCTGGATCCCCCAGATGGAGACACTTGAAGCACTCGGAAAGCATTGCCCAAGTCTGACTCGAGACATCCACGAGCTTTTCACGTCTGCCGAGCCTGTAACACAAGCCAGAGGCAAGGTCAATCCTCCAATGGGAAGAAGATTCCTCCCAGAGCTGGTCAACAGGGCGTATCTCGATCAGCTTTGCCGATGGATCCAGTAAATGCACGTGTTTGTCAACGAGTGATCCTGGAAGGTCCTGCAGAAATATGTACCAGGGGATCAACACCAAGGGGTTGCTTATTTCATCGCATTGTATTCGAAGCACTAAGAAATCGTCTCGCAATGAAAAGTGAAGCTGAATATCTCCACTTCATCATGATGAAATTCAGAAGTGTTTAAATGCTCACCCTCTGTTTGGACATCATACCGAGAGTCATGAAATCCATTCCTGAGACGTTGGACGGCGCTGCGAAGATTCCCTGCTGAAACGGTAGTTAGGAAAAGTATCTGATACGAAACATCATAACAAGCACACACATCAGGAATAAGTCTTCGGATCTCATCTGGTAAACTGCCTAACGGCTTACCGGCCACTCGAAGTTCGCCACTGAGCAGGTGAACATGCACTGTCGGAAAATACTTGTCTTGAGTTGCTTCGGTTTCACAGACAAGCCATCGATCATTTGGACGCTGCAGCTGCTGCCATCTCCACGTGTCCGGACGATGATTTATAAAGGCCCTGGCGACCGCAAGATCGATACCGTAGTCTGATGGATCAGCAAGGATAACCGCCTTTAGGGGCTTCTCGAGAGTCAGAGAAAGATAATCGTCTTGTAGAAGTTCTGAATAGATGCGCGAATGACGTATGATTCGAGACTTGGGACATTCAATGATACGACGTAGTCTTGCAGACAGTGCACGACTAAAAATAGAACAAGACAATAAAGCGTCTACATCCTCTGGAGAGCGAATGAGCTTGTAGACAGTAACGTGGTCAACGTCAAACGTGCTTCGACAGGCAATGGCCATTCCTAATAGGGAGGAGATACGTTCTTCATTCGGTGGCGCCATCACCAAGTCGGATAAGAGCTCTTGCATGCAACTGAAAGTCCTCTTGCGCACATTCTGAAGAAGCCCAATGACTCTTGTTGAGACGTCTTCACTAGGACTCGATGCAAGCACGCGAGTGAGGAGTAGGGAGATGGTTCTCGTCAGTATACTGTCCACCGAGCTGGACCCGGCCGCGGTGAGCAAGTCCTCCAATTCGACTACGAGAGCAATGCAAAACAATGAATCTTGAAGCTCTTGATGCCAGATCCACGTGCCAGTATTAACATCAAATGGTCCAACTTGAGTGGTTGCATACAAAAGGAGGGAATAAGTCTCTTTGCAACGAAGGTTGAGAGTCCTGGTGCGTAAACCGCGGAGGATGTTGAGCCATTGGAGTGAACCACCAGCTCGCAGATGAGCATATGTGACAAATTCATTGAGGGAGAGATCAGGAGGACACTCAGCTTGAGCGGCCAACACCGTATTGGACATGTGAGAAGTAGAGCGTGCGTATCGCTCAACCAAGTCGTTCAGAGCGGCCTGCGGTTCCTTGGTAGTGTGTGAGCCCTTGTTTCGAAAATAGAGCAATTGCGGGCCATTTCTGGATAGACCATTCCCATAAAAGAGGCTGACTTCTTCTGAAACTAAGACTAAGGCCACATTCAAATCAGCATCTCGAGGTTGGGAGCAGTAAGGCGGCTGTGATCTAAACACGTCGGAAAGTGAACGATATCCATCATGATGTGCCCTAACATGACAGTTGTTCATTTGGATCCCTGCTGGCCGATGGGTTGCGCTGACAAGAGTCGAGCGCCAAATACGAATGCACGAAGGACATTGCAGTTCGAATATGACGACTTTTGCATGTAATGACGACGCGAGCAATGTCTGCAGTGGGGATGGGCCCTGCATGTGGTGATGATTGACCCTCAAGTGTTCATCCATTCGGGCTTTGAGCTGCTGAAGGGGTGGGGATTGATCATAGTAACGGACTGGGAAACTCTCTTTGGTGAATTCGTCAGAGAGCACCGGCACTTTCCGACACGATTGGGAATCGCGTGCAGAAAAGTACTGGATCGCACGGGAAAGACGATGAAGATGTGTTGATTTGTGTAGAAATAGCCTTTCAGGATCAATTGAAATGATGGGGGGATAATCAACGAGTAGTGGAACCTCCTGCACAATTAGCTTGTCGAGTGCTACGCACAGCTCAATTACTGTCAGCCCTTGGACGGACAAACCCTCCAGATCTTCTTCCCGATGGACTTGCCATTCAACCTTGCTGATGTATTCCCTTGACAAGAAAGCTAGTTGGGAACATGCGCCTTCCACGTCGCAAACTGAGGCAACCCAGTCATCAATGCTCTCTTCAACAGATTGCTCGATGTCAAAGAGAGTGGTGACAGGGTCTGCATCATATGCCTCCTTAAAACAGGCTCCGTTCGAAGACAAAAAGTCATGTAGTATTCCACGGAAGCGATGGTTGGGACGGAAGGGAGTGGTGATAGGTACGCTGTCATAAGTCTTGACAGCCTTGTGAATATATTCGTGACTATTCCAGAGGGAAAGTCGTGTGTCTCGGATGAGCTCATTTTGCGAAGGGTTCTGAAATGAAGAACGGCGGATCCTTTGCTGCTCCCACATGACGTCGAGGATATTTCGAAGATGAGTGTGTGTTTCCAGCGCCATTTCGGAGAGCCACTTGGGTGTAAAGGAACCAAGTTTGTTTAAGCGTCGAAGAATCGAATGCGACATGAAATGAAGATGGTGTCTAGAAAGACATGCACTGCATTCCTCCTTTGCGAGGGTGCATCTGAAGAACAACATGAATGATCTATAAGAGGGATGCCCGAGAGTGCGATCAACCGCCATCTGGATCGCAGCCTTGATGACAAGCCAAAGACGAGAGCGACACCAGACCATCCAATCAGTTCCATCGATGTGATAGTGAACACATTTGGTGATGCGAGGGACACCAATAGTAACATTTGTTCCGCGCAAGGTACGCAAAACTGGTGCGAAACAGTGATCACTGGAGGGAGGAATGCCACAAAGAAACTGGCCAAGTTCAAATTGGAAATCCCCATCATCAAAGACGTCATTTGGTATCTCGACCATCGATTCAGGGAATGAATATGTATTAGGCTCAGGTTCCCGAGATCGTTCAGTGACTGAAGGCATCCGGAATGCCTCGCACAGCATATCGTTCGCCCGCTTCGTAACAAGGACTGCAATCTTTTTGCGCTGGTGTGGGATGAAATACGTGAGGATATCTAGACAGCGTCAACACAAATACCCAGCGACTCAAAGTATAGTCACACACCTCCCATTTCCATTCCTCGCAACTGCGAGATCACGCAGCCAGTGTCCTTGTATTTCGACTGCACGCAGGCCCGTAGGTTACCCAGCATCTTCGTGATGCGGTGCCACTGATCCTGCTCAGAGGTGCCGGAGATGTGGATGCTATAGTAGGTGTGGGCAGCGGCGTGTACTGCACGGACAAGTGAAAGGTCGTTTTCTGGGGTATCATCAAATCTGTCGGGGAGATGGAGTGGGGCAAACACATGATTGACAACATAGAGCAATGATTCTGGGGTGTGAATAAACAGAGTTGAAGGTGAGCTGGTTGTCCGAGGATGGGCCTCGTCAGCGCTGGAAGACGTGGACATGGTGGCATTAGGGCAACAGCCTGGGCCGCGTGTAGGAAGGAGGCTGTGTTCGAGTTCCAGTTTCACGTGAACTTGGAAGTCTGCATACTACTGGTACCTTTGTTTGCCGCTTGTTCTGCAGTGCACCCTGTCATACACAGACTCACAGAGTCGTTTCGATCCGTCGTTTAGCCTGTCCAAAAGCGTACCCAAGGCTGCTGATGCTCGTATCAGCGTGCTAGTTTTTCTCTCATCGTGCTCTGGGGAGACCCATTTCGTTTCATATCGTTAGTAGAACAGTTTACACGTGCGCAGACAGAGAGGGTGAGTCCGTGCCTTTGCATTGTCGATGTTCCGTGACTTACTGTATGCCATCCACTCGTTGGCATGACCCACCCTCGAGTCCTATAGCGTGGTCCATGTATGTCTTGCAATCTTAGGGCAAGGGACATTCTATCTTTGGACAATGTCAACGCCAAAAACTGGCATACAAGAAGTTACGGAGATGACTGCCATGCATCTATGTTCTGTGGGGAACCACTCATTCGTCCCTCGGCGAGAGGCAGCAAGGATATAGAGTTCTATTTCCTCAGTCTCCCCCACTTCACGGACATCAGGGAGCGGTTTTCATGTCTAGACACTCGTCCTATTTTACATGTACTCGTCTGCATGTCCCCGAATACAACCGTCAACTCCCGCCTCGCCACGTAGATAAATTTGTTCATATCGCCATCATCCCGCCTCAAATAATCCTGTTCCACCAACCCCAAGATCCGCAGCTTGATCACGCTCACCTCGGGAACAAAGTGGTTCTTGACCGCTTCGATCGTCTGCGTCTTGAGCGCCGCGTAATTCAGCTCCTTTTTCGCCTTCACGATCCGCACGGTCGTTGCATCCAGGTAGTGCTTGCGGTCAGAGTCAATATGCGACTGTGTCCGTTTCAACTCCTCGGGTTGCAATGCCCATGGTCAGAGAGGACGACGGGAACGGGTGACAACGACCACGTACCGTGTCCTTGGCCTGGATAGAGTCGATGTGCACCCTGGCCCTCGCATCCGTAAAGTCGACGTTGAAGAAAAACACGTCGTCATCATTGACGTCCCTCCCTGCAGGTCGTTTCCGCAGCACTTTTTTATTTGCACACGCCAGACTTTGAAGAGTCCGCTTGAGCTCGGGCTCGTCTGTCGCGTCTGAACAATGTCAGCTTACCCATTCGGGTGGCCTCGAGGATGGTTTTGTATCCTATTTCTGTCTCCTCGTTGAAGAGGAGTATCACCACGGCACTGACGGTCAAGTCCTTGTTGCCAGCGGAGAACCTCGCTATGAGTGTTACTGTACCAAGTGAGTGGTCCCATTCTAGTTTGTGTCCTTGGTGCTTGACCTTGTAGAAAGTTGCGTATTGCAACAGATCGGTGTGCATTTGCAAAGTCATTCATCAGAAGCACAGAAAAGAATGAGGTCAACATGCATACGAAGAGATCCAGATCCACGTCTTTTTTTTTTTCGTACAGCGAATGGCCATACGATCCGTTGAAGAACCACCACAGAAAGCTTTCGAGCATCGCTTGCCAGGAAGGCGATTGTGGAACTCCCTCAGCACTTCCCGAGAGAAGGCAAGACCGTTGAACACGTGTTCTTCTTGCCCGAATTCGGGATCGTACCCTGAATGTGAATTGATCAACCACAGAGTAAAGTGAAAGGAAGGGATGGCTACTCGCTTTCCTTCAATACCCTGAGAGCACCCTTTTCGAAATCATCCGAGGCACTCTTTTCAAGCGACAGCTTCTTTGCCAATGCCCCCGTATAAAACGTCCTGAACACGTCCTTGTCGTCGGTGAACCTATATAACAACAGCGCCCTCTCCAACACTAACTCCCATTCTCCGTCAGAAGTATCTCGTTGCCCACGGCGCATAGGCTTGTCGAGGTGTCGGGCAATGAGTTCTGCGGATTTGTTTCGACGAGCCTTGAAGCTAATGAGCGCGCACGAAAACGAGGCATTTGAGGCAGAAGGAGAGACAAGGGATATTTGGGGCGTTTGATCTGCAAAATCCTTGAAAGCGAGGACGTGTTCGACCATGTCTTCTTCGTATTCCGTGTCTCTGATGATGTCCCCGACGCTCGTCTAGATCATCATCTAAACCCATAGGATCACACGCAACGCGTGTTACCTGCATGTCAGACTTGTACTCCTTGCAAAAGACATTCAGGCTATCGAGAGCCTCGAATTCAGCACACGTCGAGCGGAGCCTGTGCATTCATGAGCGGGCCAAGAGCTGCTCTTCTCGGGTGAGACACGCCAGCAACAATACTGCCAAAAGCATACGCACCCTCCTCGCTGAGCTACTCCAACCACTCTCCCCAACAGCCCACGCCTGCAAGCCCGCACGACGCTATTGGCGGCCTCCCCAACGCCACCACAAATCTCCACGGCTCTCTCCCGCTTCTCGGCGTGCGCTCCGTGACATGCACCAAAAACGGCTCTGCATTGATATCGAACGTATCCGTTTTATCCCTCGCCCCTTCGGCATAAAACATCTGTTCAGGAATGGCACGTTCTAATGTGACGGTATACACGTCGTGAAGTAGGAGATGAGATATGAGGTTTTGAATCATCCCGCGGTTGGGACCAGCAGACCTGGGATGGCAGTGAGCGGGGAGCGTGTCCACTGAAGAAGAGAAGCCGACCTCTCCGCTCTCTCCTTGTTCGACAATGACATGACGCTTGAGCGAATAGATTTGACGGTGAGCCCATCGTCGAGTCTTTGCCGCTTGAATATCGTGAAGGCGGGATCGCTACGATGAGCTGCATGAGCAATCGGACGGCAGAGCGTGTTACACCTCGGACCAGATACTCTGACGTTTCGGGTCCTTGGCGATGAAGAGATAAGACAGCAGGGACTGCAAGAGGCCCTGCATCAACAGTGTTATCGTGCGGATCAGGAATGTAGAGTGATTGCGACGCACCACCTGACGCTCGAAGCACATAGACATCGACGTAACGTGCGAGCCACTCTATAAGAGTACCATGAGAACGAGGCTGGTGATCAGGCCCCATGATGACGCAGTCGCACGCGGCACTGTTCAAGCTCGAAGACAAGTATAGTCTCTAAGCCTGACCTAGGACGCGCACCCGCAAGTAACCGGTGATGTAGACGCATTCGAACGTCAACGGCAACAGGGAAATCTGGGGGTTTCGGGAGAGCAAGTTGTGGGTGAAGTGTCACAAGAGGTCGGAAGTGGGTTTGCTGGATGGTTTTTCTGTGGGAGATGAGCGCGTTAATGACACAGCCAGGGGTGGACTTAGGCAGGATCTGAAGATGTAAGTGGATTGGGCCGGTCCGCTCTACGACTTTACCTTTGACATCCCTAGACCTGGACGCGGTACTCGAGTGGGAGTCGTGACCGGCGGGGAGTCTTATAGGGGCGGTCATCGTCGACCAAGTGTTCCGCAATGTACTGGACTACGGCGCAAAGGAGATGGTTTCTGTGCAACGTGTCTTTGGCTGAACGTGTTTGCTAGCACCGTAATGTCCGAGAGGTATTGTGATTGTGGGTGTCGATTGTCTACGCGGCGAGTCCTGCATGCTGATTTGAACCTCCGCTTCTGAACGCCTGCGAAATCTTGACGCCGAAGGTTGCCACCTGCTGAAGCGACTTTAGGGAATATTTGGTATCTATATCCAGATGATTGGTGACCAACTATTCTCAACCGCTGGGCCTGTTACGTCGAGCAACAATCAAGAGGCCTCGCCTTGGATGCTCACTTGACCTTCACAGCGCCTAGTGCTATCGTCGAGTGGAACGTACACGGGCCCCGGGGACCAGCAGGGTGGTGCAGGCCTGTGGGGCACTCGTTTTCGGTGTGTCCGAACAACTTCAGAGTCTTGAAGTCATCTGATCCCAGGCCCGAATACAGTCTCGATGGAGTGTACTGCGAACCGACTCTAGTGAGGGGCCTAACTTGGAGCCCTTCAGCCGCTGGCACGAACCTCTCGCATGTAAAATGCCCTGTGGGTAACCTTAGTCCCGGATGTCGGGCTGCTTTCATGGGTCTACATCTGACCCAGACGTCTAGCGCGTACCTCGAGGCGAGTGGTTTGTCGACGTCGACCTGCCATTGCTAACTTGCGCAGGGAACTTGGACTTGGACTGGTAACCACGACCCGGACGACCGTCTAGGACGTCAGACAAGTATTTTCACGGACGCGGGACATTGTCAGAGTCCTTTGGGCCTGCGTGGATGACCGGTACTGGCGCATTATCTATCCTGCTCCAAGCTTCGCACATTGCTGACGCTGACGTCTATTTCAGTATGTGAGTGAGCTCAGCTCTAACCCTCTGGAGAGAGTCGTCTAATTGAATCCTACCGTTAGCGGGACATGCTTTATCAGTATAATTTGCACGGAGCCCAGAATCGCTGGATTGGCTTCTCGCAGGCTGAGACGGTTAGTTTCTCTCGCATCGTGAGATGTCTCGTAGACTGAGCCCTGCCAACCGTACTACCAACCGGTCCCACCCGCTCCTCAATCTTACGCCATCAACTCGTCCTACTATGACCCTACGTTCAATACGTCGAGTGCTATGGCGTGGGGCATGTATGTCGTGTGGTCTTGGGAC